>MJUU01003545.1:23471-85659 GCA_002080025.1 Modiolus philippinarum | reverse complement strand
GTTTGATTTACATTTTATATGTTGTAAATTTATTAAATTCATAATGACAGTATTATATTTAATATTTATATATTGTATAAAAAATGAAAGAAAGAAAAAAAGTAATATTTAGTAAATAGCATATAAAAGCTGGCTCATCTGGATAAGGCACGAGGAGGAAGTTCTGCTGTAAATTATAATTTTGCACAGAATTATCCTGATGCATCGTCCCTTGGTGCCTTCTCTACCTGAGTCATCTTGTCTAATCCATAGCAAAATTTGTACTCTATATTTCAAATGTCCACAGTGCTGGTGCCTTCTGATCACTTTATTTTATTAATATTATGAATACACTTTATTTTGATAGTGTAAAATATATATATTTATATATGTGTATTTGTCTCTGTAATAATTATTTTTGTTATGTTTTGTCATCATGTCCTCAATGGACCCTTGATTGGTTAATAAAGCATATTCTATTCTATTCTATAGGCAATTCTGTTTCCCTATTTAATGCTGATAATTAATGTATCAGATGTCGAGATGTGATTTTAAGGGGTTCCAGTCTTGTTTGTACACCTAGAAGAAAAAAAGCTTTGAAAGTTCAAAAAGCTCACCTTCCTTTGTCGATACACAATCTTAACTCCATAGAGGCCTGCTTGCACTTAATATGGATGACAATTGTTAGCATTTTAACCTCAAATTTCGATGGAGTTAAATTGTGTCTTTGGAGAGGAAAGTTGATCTTCTGAACTTTCAACGCTTCTTTTCTTTTCAGTGTATGCATTGAAATTTTAAAAAAAAAAATGAAAAATAGATGTTGAATTTTAGAGTAATTTCAATGAAATGATCATGACAAAAAATTCTATTCTGACAGAAATGTAACGATCACTGACTGATGGGAAATAAAATGTTGATTACAGAGAAATGTAATAAACGACTTGAACAGACATGAAGTTACGCAAGGTCTAAACGGGTCAACAATAACAACACACAAGTAAAGTCATGGATTGTAAGCAGAACAGCCATCTTTATCTTGGAATAGTTTCAGCAATTTTAATCATTATATTTTTTGGGTAAATTGCAGATTTTTACATGAATACACAATAGTTTGTTGTCTAAGTCCTTGACGATGCTATTGCCATTAACTGACAATTAGGCCATTATAAAAAAAGATTCCCGGATTCTCAACTGTTCGAAAAAAAGGCGGGCAAATGGATTTATATTATGGTGAAAAATTCTGTTAATTTTGAAGAAAATGAATTTAAATGAGCAAAAAATTAAAATAACTTTTTGCCAGAGCTTAAAAAAATTGGTACAGGAGGAGATGAGAATCAAGGATATTTTTGATTGTTGCCTTATTGCCATTTTGGAAGATACAAATGACATATAACATCAAAATTTGAAAGACTGTCATTGCTATATACTATCAGTGTGGAAGTCCTATAAAAGTAAAAATCTATTTAAGTATGACTTATGTTTAATGCATAAAAGATACTAGTATTATATTTGGTGAAGTCCTTGCACAGATGCAGAGATTATTGACGGACAGCTTTTCAAGTTCACCTTGCATAGTCCAATTGTTGACGGACAGCTTTTCAGGTCATTGCGTTTGTTAGACTGATGTTGACTGATTTGCCTAGATCAGGCTGCTATCCAAGTTTTGTGCTATTAGTTAGACTGTTAGCTTTAGCCTCCTGCTTAGCAGACATTTTTAGCTAACATTCAATATTTTGTGCTTCTGAATTTAGCTTTGTCTTGTCAAATGGCTTACATGGTCTTAAGGTTAAATTTTTTCTTAGATTCTATACTCAAAATATCACTGTGTCCTTGTGGGTTTGAAAATTTTAACTAGATTATACAAGATCAGCTGAACTTTAAGTAGACTAGCGAGATCAGTCTCACAGAATAGATCTTCGAAGACGAATTAAGGTTACGCATGGTTAACCAAAACATACACACGACTCTGATATGGATTATATTTGGATTGATGAGGCATATTTTTAAAGTTTTTTTTACATTTCATAATTGATCGGCCGATTGTTCTAAGAATTGATTATTGTTTAACTCTTTGTTGAAACAGACAGATCATTATTTACCAGTGAAATCTATGGTATTAGATTTTGATTGGAAGGCTTGTAATTTAAGGTGATTAACAGGTCTTTTTGATTTTATGGAATTACGAGTAGCACCATGGGCTTTATACTGAACAAGTAGCCTTATTGGTGGTATGATAGTTGTAGAATGTTGTATTAGGTCCGCAAGAAATATGAATATTTTAAAAGTTGAAATTAATTCCAATGTGCAGTTTTAAGAGAAGCTTAAGGCAAAATGAATAAAATATTTAAGGGTATAATTAATGTGCTTTGTTGAGGAGTTGTATCATTACTGCTGGATTTGGATATCTGGGAGAACATTTTTGGCCAGTAAAATTAGATATCTACAGGCACTGTTGGATCCAGCTCATGAGAAAGGGGAGTTCTAAGTTTTAAGGGGTTCTAGACTATATTATGTCCTTTTTCTCTCCATTTTTTGCCTTAATTCTTCAGGAAACGTCTCCTCCAAATAAAAAAAGGAAGTCCACTTCTGGATCCACAAATGATGGCCCAATCAAAATTTAAACACTAGCTCTCATGTGTACATCATGTTACTTTCTATGTCTAACTGATTATAGCAGAAATTCCACTCATTTATTGATGATTTACATTTGCTATGTACAGAAAGGTCTAACTGGCTCTCTTCATCTCTATTGCAAAAGAAATATTAGTGTTTGATCTGAGCCAGAGAGACTCTTGGGACCTCAAATTATGACTGGTTTCTATTCATCCAAATAAAACAGAAATAAAGATAAATTATTTCTACAGGAATATTATTCGTCATTTCCATGGAAACTTGCAAAATATACAATTTTTATTTGAATTAAATTTACAGTTTGTTTTATTTGATGTGTTTTGTAAACATGTTATAATTCTGTTTTTTTGCTGATAATTGTCATCAGAGATATAGGTTCTTCAACCAATCTAGTTTATGGTGAGATTTTCTCACATTGTTGTTAGTGTTTGAGATCCAGGCATGCCGAGCTGTGAAGCATTTGAATTTTTTTATCGAAGTGAGAGTATTTGTTAAGTACAGAACTATAGTACAGTAACACTTTGATGTCTCAAGCTAATAATTCGAACACCACGATTTTCTTTAACCCTTTTTGTTTTCCCTTTCTTCAAGTTCAAACATCAACAATCAAAGTCCATGGTGACCATGATATGGTTGATGGTGGTGATGAGCACCTCCAACCATGGTTTAACCATGATTGTCAGTGGTGAGTGATGATAACTTAATATATAACCATGGTCACAAATAGAAAGTATTTTCATTGGTCCTTTGGGTGTTCAAGCCATAGAGGTTTGACTGTAATTGGTTCTATTCTGAAGTTGGATGAGATTAACAAGGATTTATTATATTGTAAGACTCATTTAACTCTACAAATGGAGAGGATACTATTTTGGTGTAGCCTAAGACTACATGAGAATTTCAGGAAAAGATATGAGTGCATTTTATTAAGTGATAAATTAATATTTTCATAATAGACCTTTTCACGATAACTGCGGGCCAGTCAGTGAGCATGTGTAACGTAAATATCCGGAAGGTGGGGCTTGGGGTAGAACAAAAGAATTTTCCTCCGGAAGTTTTTAATGAGTGTGCTCATGGACTACCCCGCAGTTAGCGTGAAAAGGTCTATGAGGATCTTTATATATGATCTAAAATTTATTAATTCTTTACATTAGACTAAGTCATAGTAATTAATCCATCTACAAGAAATCCTGGCAAGGGCATAGGACTAGTCGTGTCATTTCAAAGACTGCAATGGAAAAACAGGTTTGGTTCGAAAAATTTCTATGTTCTTTAGTATCACTATTAATTGTGATGAATACTCAATGTTGATGTTTTGGTGAGAAATGTATATCTTTTTGAAATACTAAAATTTATTGATATTTGGTTTGATTACATAAATTTTAGGCCTCGTTGATTTTACAAGAATAAATTTTGATGTTCAAGGATAATTATAAGTGATAATTTTTTCAAATTTTAAATTTGTATTTGTCGGAGTTACGAGAATAAATTTTGATGTTCAAGGATAATTATAAGTGATAACTTTGTCAAATTTTAAATTTGTATTTGTCGGAGTTTAGACAGGCAATTTTAACACAATTTCATAATCATGTTGTGTCATGTAGCTTCAGGAGCTGCCGACTTTTTTTCAGAATAATGACCTTAAATTTTCTGGGAATAATTTTTTTACTTTTTAATAAAAGATTGGTTTAGCAATTCTGCCCAAGTTAAAATCTCTGTCTTTATATGGGTGAGAAATTAAACACCCCTCCCATCTTGTCCATCCCCTGTTTTCAAGTATTAAATTTTTGACAGACTGTTTACAATTTATAATTAGTTTTTTTTACTGGAAAGGGTCATAAAGTGAGCTAAAAGTTCATTTGCAAGGGGCAAAACTCCCCTTTTTAATTTGTAAATCAATTATACTAGCGATAAGATCTGTCAGTAATTCGTGTTTGTCTTTACATGTTACGTGGAAAGATACAGTTATCCCTTGCAATAAATTCACCTCCATGTAGAGAAATGAAAGCAAAAACGGCAAATATTGGAGAGTTCCATAAATAAATAATGATGCACACGATCCTGGTTGGAACGTTAATTTCCTACGCATTAATTATTTATTTGGTTTCCCTGATTAATGGTCAATAATGGCAGATTTAATTAGCAGAAACAATAGTGCGAACACTCTCGGTACGACTCCCAGAGGCCTTGTCAGGGATCAAATGTTGTGCCCCTGGTTCAAGCAGATCAATAGCAGATGAAATTAATTTTCATTATGATGGAAGCACAAACGAAACTGACACTGGTATTTGCAAATGTATTGAAATTTGAATTTGAAAATTGTGGGTTGAGTCTAATGATATTTACTTAAATCATGGGCCGTGCTTGCGAAATGTGTGGTTTATTATCATCATAGTCAAATGTCCATTACTCTGTATATACAATTGTTACACTTGCTTTTAGCAGAATGGCTTCCGTTGAAGCAATTCATAAATTGGTGTGATCAAGTCTTACTCAGGGTTACTTATTGATAGTCATTTTGGACTAATCTACCAGTGAAATGGATGTTTGCAGAATGCATAACCTGTTGACTTTTAACCCTTTTTACATCAAAGGATTGTCCAAGCTTTGATAGTTCTTTTGATATTCTGTGTTACCATTAAATTACTTTGCTGAGAGAATATCAGATGGACTTTCCGTTATTTGACAGTTCTTGCAATATTCTGTACTTCTTTAGTTCTGTTGGTATTTCTGTTGACTATCCATTTAATTTGTAGTTTTGGAGATTATCTGATTGTAACTTTTGGCTATTTTGTTTCCACGGATATTCCATTTTTAGACATAGACAGTTCTTACGATTTTCCGTACCGCTATTAAATTTGATGTTTTAGAGAATAAAGAAGCGAGTGTCTCTCACTTGGTTTATCTATAGCCCATGATTATATATATGAGGAGTTATACATCATGATACGAGGAGAATAATGAGACTTTGTCATGTTCTGTTTTCCCGGAAAATCAATATTTCTAATTGGTACTGCGTTAAATAATTTACAGTGTTTCATTACAGCGAAAGTTCTTGTCGGTGATGGACTGGTGTTACGAGGGGGAATTAA
This sequence comes from Modiolus philippinarum, assembly GCA_002080025.1. Classification (NCBI taxonomy): domain Eukaryota; kingdom Metazoa; phylum Mollusca; class Bivalvia; order Mytilida; family Modiolidae; genus Modiolus; species Modiolus philippinarum. The sequence goes on along the minus strand of MJUU01003545.1, from coordinate 79,960 downwards.
ACCAAAATTTATAGTCCTTCGTATTCGTGTGTGCGATCAGTATAGGAAGGACAGTAGTTAGATAAGGCAGATCACATACAGGAGTTAATAGATAGGGGCACCAGATCAAAGCGATTTTTTTGTACTATCTTTTCATCTTAAGGACATATGATATTAAATTTTATTATTTGATGTAGTTAAGCTTGATATTAAAGATGAGTTTAACAGTACATTATTGGGAAAATAATCATAAAAATATTATTGAAATTTGCTAAAATGAATATTGATATGTCTAATCTTGTCGGAGGGATTTAGAACAAGGTGTCTGCTTGTAACACAATTGTGTACAGTTATATCAAATATTGCACCTCTACATTTTGTAGTACAATTCTAAAATTCTTTACATAGTACAATGAAAAAACAGAAAAAAGTTGTTTTAATACAAAGGTTCACACAAAGAATCTATCCTTTCAAGTCGTTGATTATCATAGTTCTACTGTCGAAAGGGTTAAACTATAAAAGATCGAGCTTTAGCAAGAACTTTTATGTTTAACCCTTGAGACATGAGAACTATGATAATCAACGACTTGCAAATGATAGATTTTATTTCTCCAATTCTAGAATTAATGACATTTTCACGTGTTTTAGTTTTTACCCCGTTGTGAGCCTCTACAATCAATACTGCGACGTCACCAGATATGAAATTGACATTGCATGGAAATCAACAAAAGCAAATTGATCATATGTGATTCAAGATAAATAAACAATGTATGCTTTGAGTAAATACTTTTTACATTGATTTATACTTGAAATAAATTTATTTAAGGTATATTTTGCTATTTGAAGAAAAGTTTGTGACCTTTTCAATATCCAATGAAATAGCGAGATCAATTAATCCACACGTTGGAAAACACTTTGATTTCCCATGCTTTGAAATTGACGAGAACCGCATAAGAATTAGAGAAAATGATGTTCATGTCCTCCTGAACCTCATGCAAACAACCAAAACTAATGTACAGTCGAACTTCAATAGCTCGAACATACAAGGGACTGATGAAAACATTAGTCCCGCTAGAGGGATGTTCGAGCTATCAAGGTCAGACTATGTTTAAATTCAAACAAAGTGTCCAGAAAAAGGGTTCAAAGGTTCCATGATTTTTAGTTATTGCCATTCAAACCCTTGAAGTTAACTGTACAGTATAAATGAAAAATAAGCATCAACATGTAATCTTAACTCATTTCCATGCTACCTGATTATGGAACGCTATAGCTGCCTTATGATGGGCTTTTTCACTATATGATGATACTTTGTCACTATATGATGGTAATATTCTGGTTTTAAAACCAGGAAAATAATACAGAAAAATAAAAATTAAATCATGGGGGTTAATTGATTGACGGTGTGATGTTTGTATCAGGCTGTTGAAATATACATTTATATAAACTACACATTGAATTGGTAATGAATGTCTGGACTAAAAAATGTTTACAAAATGTAGAGATCTACTTAAAAAGAAATTCATTTTTAATGTACTAAAATTAAAATTTATTTTTACACCTGAGTGGAGAAAATGAATTATGTATAGTATCCTAGTTGTAGGGTGCATAATATACTGTTTACAAAATCCTCAGTGAACTCTATAAAGATTGAATTGTATGTATGCCGAGTGTCATACAAAATGCACCAATCATTTTCAATGAGAATTATTTCGATTTTTATTTCAGCAATTTTCCACAATATTATCTCTGGTCTGAATTGTTTAGGTATCAAATTATGACAGATTTGCAGAAGAATCAAATGTGAACAATTGAATTTGCAATGCTCATTTGAAAATTTTGGGAAATGAAAGTCGGTTCGGTGGGGATCAGAAAATAAACATTAAAGGCAACAGTTGAGCTCATAAGAGATGTGTTCCAGATATCGAGGTCAAACTCTGTATTAACGTGATCAAAATGACCAGAGAAAGGATTCTAAACATCCATGGTGTTCATGCTATCATCAAAGATTTTGAAGAGCTTTAAACCATGGGACTCGATGAATATCTTTCTTTTCCCCCAAAAGTCCCCCTGCGAAATGTGACCATGGTTGACCATGGACAACCATGGTTAACTATGGTTATATAGCCATGGTTGACCATGGTTAACCATGGTTTTAACAATTTTCGTTAAATGGGACACCATGGTTGACCATGGTTAACCATGGTCAACCATTGTCATGACCATGCTTAACCATAGTCAGTGGCAGTGGTTGGCTATGCTTATTCAATAGTTTTGAATATTTGTTGATGTAATTATGTCTGTTTAACTTGGCTCTGTTCACCTTCCCTAACCGTACAATTCCTCTTCACTCTTGGCACATCTACCTTGATTTTACAAGTCAATAACACATTTTAAGTATATAGTGTAACAGTAAAAACTTTTGATAAGGTGTACCTTGATTTTTAAATTTTGCAAAATTCTCACAATTTGTATTGTTTCTTTACTTTTGATGATTGATTTCACTTCAGTTGAATTATTTTGAATTATCATTAATAGGATTTCATAAATGATCTTATCTTTTTTTCAATAAATTACACTGAAACTCTTAAAACAAAGGGAGATAATTTAAAACTTGTTGTTTCCAAATATGTGGCTAGATCTGCCAAGGTTGATTTTTGGAATGTCCAAAAATTTGATGGGAGTGAAAACATGATTTAAAAAAACTACAGAATTATTTGAATAATATTAAAATTGAAATATAACAATCATAAGACATGAAATGACATAAATTATGGTGAGCCTTTAGCAGAATCGAAAGGGCTATAAACTTGAAAGATTGAATATGGATAAACAAAGTGAAAGCACAGAGCATTGTGAAAAATCATATATAATATAATGAAAAGCAATTTATTTTATTGATAATTATGTTAATCTTTTATGCCTGTGTAATTGTGAATGTAGGCATGGTCAAGGATATCATGCAGGCATGCAGGTGCATAAATCACCTAAGGTCAAACCATGGTTAACCATGGTCATTGCAGACTTGACCATGGATAAGTCAGATTCAACCATGGTCATTGTTTTGGAAACCATGGTTGTTGATTGTGTGACCATGGTCAATATTATAAGCATCATGTTAACCATGGTATACCATGGTCAGAAGCATGGATAACCATGGTTGAACCATGGTCAACCATGCTTTAACCATGGTCAACCATGGTTGTTCCTGCTTTATCCATGGTTGTTCATGGTCAACCATGGTCAACCATGGTCACATTTCGCAGGGGCCAACTCAGCAATAGACCGTAACTGTATGCAAATGCAAATAAATACAATGTGGTGCCTTTATTGTATATTTAAGTATATAAGTAATATGTTGCTTGCTAATTATAGCAAAATGATAAATTTGGTGACAAGCAGTGATTGACAGGTGTGTTAATTACATAACCAACTAGCTTAAAAATGTCACACTAAAACAAGTACTTGGCCACTCTGGAAAATATTCTGTATTTTAATTGTGCTATGTTGTTTTTTTGTTTTTGTTTTTTTGTTGTTGATTTTTTAATCATTTAATGTTATAAGTTTTTATTGTTTTGTATTCAATATTTAAAGATTCACACACAAAATGACATTGAAAGGTGAATAAAATCAAATAATTGAAGAAAAATGATTTTGCTTCCATATTAAAAATATCCCATGATCATGAGTCATTACTTCATAGTTTGTATGATTGTCAGTTGAACTGATTAATTAATTAATTAATTGATTAATTAATTAATTGATTGATGTTTACCATTTACATCATCAAATTTCAAATACATTTAATAAATTCCATAGATTGTCCAGTGAAAGAGAAGTGAATACCAAATGACACTTTAACAGGCCGTGAATTACAAATTAAAATTTTTAAAGATTTTAAGTGATGATTCAGTTAGGTATTGGTTTAAATTTAAATTAGTCTTATCAAATCAAACTTATATAGAAACATAATATTGAAATACAACTAGCAAAACATATCAATGTACGAGTCGATCTTTGTGAGGATATATGTTCCGAGCGCAACGTGTCAGCCAGTTCTGTCCACAACTAACATAATATAGTATCCAATAACTTGTAAAACTGTCAATTTGGAGTAATTCCTTATTGATGAAACTTATTTAATCACATGTTCGAGAAATAAATCCTAACTAATAAAGAATCTATATTTTTGTCTTGCTGTTTGTTAGCGATTTCCATTTCCCCATCGCTGAAACCGATATTTGTATTCCGCGTTTGTTTATTGCCTGTCATGGTAGTTCATCATTTTGTACTTTCCCGACACCTGCAAAAAACGTATATTGATCTAAATGTAAAAACTTGATTGAGACGTCCAAGGTGACGCGAGAAATCGGATCACAACGGAGATTCATTGATGTAATTTTCCAAGTCATTGAATTAATTGTCGTGTGATTGAGTAATGCTTTCAGAGCGCACAGAGTCTTAAACATACATTAGGAGATTTCTATTGATCTCGCATTAGGCAGTTGGCATAAAAATATATCAGAGAGAAAACCTTGTTTATTGTCAAGTGTCATTCCACAAATCTTGTAAGAGTTTTTGTAGCATGAATGGATGGTTGCAAGTACAACTTGACTTTCTTGTTGAAGGTATATGGTTTGAATAAAATATTTCATTAGAATTTGAACTGAGGCTCAGTTTGAACAACTATATAACCATGCATTAGTTACCTAAAAAGATTGATTCTAGACTATCATTCAACCTTCAGAAAAGTTTAGGCAAGGACCAAAATTATTTTTATTTTAATCAATTATACTGATAGATCCTGTAAATTTTGAACAAGATGCCCAAAAATGAGCAAAAAAAAAGTCTTTATCGTGTATAATTTTTCCAGGGGCTGCAAAATAGGGGTGGTAGGGGTATACAATTGTTCTATGACCTCCTAGCTCAAATGAGAAAATCAAAGTTTAAGCCAAACCTTGGCATTTATTTATTTCACACACTTTTGCTGCGCTTTTCAAGTGTAACAGCTAGACTATTAATTCTTTGAACATAAATATATACTAGTGAATATCTAAAGTGTGACATTTTTGAAGGATCATTATTTAAGGACATCACTTCAGACAAAAATGAATATTAATTTAAGCCATATTGGAATTTGAAGCGAGATAAATAAAAAAAGCACAAAGACAGTTTGCAGGAAATGACAATATAAATGTTTCTCGATGGTATTGATTAGTATAGCGATATTTTACAGACACTGAAATTAATTTCTGGCTCAAAACCGGGATCGTGTATTCCATCAGGCTTTCCATAGATTTCAAAATGTAAACAAATAAGATATGCAGGTCTATGATTAATTTCCAATTCACTCATCTTTGTCAAATAATGAATTGGACAAATGAAGTAAAAATTTTAAAAAAAATTTTCTCCAAGGACAATTGACTGTCATCCTTGATAATTAGATACCATAAGAGCTCATTGCTGTAAAAATATGGAACTCCGGTTGGCGACCTTTAAGTCTTATAAATTTGGACACGTGTTATTTATTTCTATTACAGGATCTTGTTAGTTAGAGCATAGAACTGGTGAAAAAGTGATGTTAGTTAGAGCATAGAACTGGTGAAAAAGTGAGAAAACCAATACTATAGATCTCTAACATCACGATTAATTGTGAGATAAACATGTCCTAATTAAATATTTTTCCTATTGATTTTTTACCATATTGAATAAACTAATAGGAGATTATTTATTATGAAATTGACAATGCCGACACTATAATAACGATCTTAATTTTGATAATCAGCTTGGGGTCGAATCAATCGCTGAGATCCAAACCGTACAGACAGTACCCCCAGGTCAAACAGTATCTACATAAGCAAACCTGTCAATTTCCTTGTTGATTTCAGCCGAGAATTATACATAATTAATCAATATGGCTCATTGATCCCATTTTCTAACGACAGTTTCAGTGTAAAATTAATGTATAATATATCTGCGGCGCTGGTTTTCCTTACTTTTTCATAAGGCTATGTGTTATTAGTATATTATGAACATAATCGATACTGATTAATTAAGAGTGATGGGAGACGGACATGTGTAATGGAAGGTATTCAGGTAAATTTTTGTATTTTATTTAACATCGAAATTAAAGGTTTTCATGTTTTGTGGTAAATATAGAACACAAAATACATAGTGGGTTGTGGTCCAGGGACCTGTTCAAGATACTGGGGAGGATTCATTAGCTTTTTACCTGGAATTCTAATTACCTTTGTCTTTGTACATACCAGACTGTGTGTAAAGGCAGGATGCATGAATTCTCATTTTATATTATTTAACGATGAAATTAAACATTATTCCCATTGTCGTTAGATTTTGTGGTAAATAGAGAACACTAAATAAATAGTGGGTTGAGGGGCTGGGGACCTGTCCGAGATAGTTTGGATCGAGGATTCATTAATTTTTTACCTGGAATACTAATTACCTTTGTCTTTGTTAATGGAAAGGTTTAATTGTGTGTAAAGGGGGAGGGGCCATGGGGGGGGGTGCATGATTTCCCATGTTAATGTTACATTTAATAGTTAGAAAATGTGATGAATACCTGTGAAACATTGGGTTGAGGTTGAACTCTTGACTTGATTGTTCTTTACCTGAATTAACATTTTGTTGTATATACTGAGGTTTTGATAGGCATAGGTAGAATTTGGAAGCCATGCTAAATTTTTTTATTTTCCTTGTAAATTGAGTCTGGATGGTGGTGATCCACGATTTCCATGGACATAATGGTAGAAAAGGTTCAACTTGAAATTATGTAACATGGACTTTCATACCTGTCTGGTATTCCTTAAAGAATCATTTTTCTATACTGCAAATAGAATGTGGTGCATGGAAAGGAGAAGTGGGGGAATGTCATTGAGTTAAGTAGATTGGATACTTAACCTGGGACCACAATTTGTCAAAGACGTCTTCAACATCTTGTAATGTTGAAGAGATATATTGATGGCTGTAAATGTTCAGTAAGGGATCTGTGGCTGATCTTGTTGAATGCTTGGTAAGGATAAGTTTGACCCTAAAAATTGGCAAATATCTATTGACAATGTGTAATTAAGAAGGGAGACAAAGGATGTTGCTTGGTGTGTACCAACATAGAAGGTGCACCCCTTAAATTTTTTTCTGAGCTGGAAACCGGTTGAAAATAGTAAGCAAAACAATATGTGTATGAGTGTTTTACCATTTAAGGGGCACATGCCCAGCAACTCCCATACCCCCAAACCTAAATTCTCCATATCTTACAAAGATAATACTGAATAATTAAGATTGGGTACAAATGACTAGGGATGGTAAATGATTACATTTAATATAAATTTGTGACAGAAGATATTGATGAAGCCATCAGCCGTGATGTTTTGTTATTAAGCTACAATAGATATTGATCAGAGAGGAAGGTCAATTACTGTCAGTGTGGATTATACATTCCAAGCCCTCGTCTTACGGTGGAGGCTAAAAATTGTATTTCAGTGTAATACCATGTAAGGCGATTTTGTATCAATGGTAACGGAACCTTATAATAATTAACCTGCCTAATAAACTAGCTTTTTGTATCAGTATTGTGAGCCTTGTCTTGTGAGTACAACAGCAGAAAATTGTATTTTAGTGTACTATCTGACTCGAGATATCAATTTTCTATGATGGTAAAGCCTAAATACTGGTTATTAAGATGTTGTAAATTGATTGGCTTTATGGTATTATATGCCTTGTATTAGAAGAACAATGGCAAAATTTTATTCAATGAAATTTGAACCTAAATAATCCAAGTACCTAAAATTATTTTTGTGTATCAATATTCTAAGCTCTGTCATACATTAGAACATTAGCAGAATATTGCAATTTGCTTTATAGAATGATCCATTTAGATTTTATATCATTGATCTCTGATGATATTTAGTTATCAAAGGTAACTGAACCAAAATAATTATAGCTGCCTTAAACTGGCTTAAATTGCTGTCTTTATTCCAATTCCCATCTTACATGAAAGTGAAAATGTTGCTGCACTATATACTGTACATGATTACAGATTTTATATTGATAACTTAAACAGAACTAATTTAGATGCCTTAAACTGGCTTAACTTGGCTCAGTATTCTATGGTCTCTGTCCTTTATTGCATTAAACTGGCTTAGCTTGGCTCATAATTCTATGGTCTCTGTCTTTTATTGCCCTAAACTGGCTTAACTTGGCTCAGTATTCAATAGCCACTGTCTGTTATAGCCGTAAACTGGCTTAACTTGGCTCAGTATTCAAAAACCTCTCTCTGTTATGGCCCTAACCTAGCTGGCTTACTTGGCTAAGTATTCAAAAGCCTCTGTCTGTTATAGCCTTAAACTTGCCTAACCTGGCTCAATATTTAATACCCTCTGTCTCTCTTTACTTAATTTGCTCAATAGTCAATAGCCTATGTCTTTAATGGTTTAAACTGGCTTACTATTGTATGGTCTCTGTCTTTTATTGCATTAAACTGGCTTAGCTTGGCTCATAATTCTATGGTCTCTGTCATTTATTGCCCTAAACTGGCTTAACTTTGCTCAGTATTCAAAAGTGTCTGTCTGTTTTGGTCTTAAACAGGCATTACTTGGCTCAGTATTCAACAGCCAATGTTTTTTATTGCCTTAGACAGAATATTGAATCTTATTTTGTTTTTTAGGAGAGTTACATTTTCACCTCTGTATTTTACATACAAGTATTAGCTATATGTTATACAAATGTACTGTGGAAGTACTTTTATTCATGGACATCAATTTTCCTGGTTTATAAATATCACTTTTTCGTGGGTACTTAAATTCGTGGTTTCAAATTCTTACCATTAAAACTCCCGGGAAAATTGCATTTTGTTGGGAACTTAATCTCGTGGTTTTAGCGAACCATGAAATCCATGAAAATTGGAACCCCACAAACAATAGTACTCTCACAGTATTAGCATTGTTGTTGATAAAAAAATATTATTGAAATGTCTAATTTAATCTTACAAACACATCCTTAATGATAAAGCTTAGATAGTGTTGTGAGATGCTGATAAGGTGTTGAGGTTTTTTTGATAATTTTGTAGATCAAATGTCAAAAGCACCTACTGAACAAGTTAATTTATCCTTCAAAACATCATGATAAGTTAATTAAACTTTTCTCTTTACTATAGTATTTCCCTGCAATAAATTTGACATTGATGTATTTCTGTTTCCTATTGGTGCATTTCCTTGCTTTGGTGATTCACATCTACTAGTAGGTCATAAGTCAGACCTCATCAGTTGGTCTCTTTTATCATGTGACTTCCTTTGATCATAGTCATTTCTATGTTTGGTTGTAATTTATTTTGACCAATTAATTTATGATAAATGTGTATTACATGACTTTTTATAAGATGTATATGTCTGCGTTACAACATTTATTTCATTTTTTTATAATTATTTATTGCATAAATGTCCTGAGACCTGTCCGGATGACAATCTTGTATTTCTCTGTATTTCACAAAAGTATATCACATTAAGTTGCACAAGTTCTTTCATTGTCATCCATATTGATTCATCATCACCGATATTGTCTAATTACATTGTATGTTGCATGTATTGATGACGTTGGAATTTGCACATAAGGTTCATGGAAATCTAAGTAAATTACGAAAAAAAAGATGTTGAATGGATTTGAAGCTAGGTTATGTTCAAAATTGCCCAAATTATAAGAAAAATCAGCTCACGGAATACTGGGCCTAAACCATAAAGCACATCTTCATAGAAATTTAATAGGACTTCACATTTTTTAGATTCTAGTGGAATTTCAGGTTACTTTATAGGGACTATCACATGATAGAAAAAAAGAAGGGAAATGGGGAATGTGTCAAAGAGACAACAACCCAAAGGGAAGTAATAACTACTCAAAGCCACCACAAGATCTTCAATGAACGGTGAGGAAACCCCACACCCAACGGCAGGTCGTGAGTGTATACTGTTAGCCCTTGGTAGACTACAACATATTTGCAAAATATGAACAAGCTTTATTCAACTGAATAACGATGGATTAAAAAGTAATTAATGGCCTTTCTTACCTTGCCCACTATTTCTTATTTAACTGTTAAACTGACCATACAGAAGCATTATCTGAGACATAGTTCATCTTATCTCATTTTATTAATAAAATGAAGAAAATAATTAGTTTGTCATTGTGATAATGGCTATAGTTTTTTAATTTCTTTTGTATATATCATTTCTCTTGTAAGGTCCGTAGACATTTCTGGTGTTAAGATCTCACAATGGTCACACTGCAACACAATTATAGTCTGCCCCTTAGAATACACTTCGAAAACATATATCATACTTTGACAATGCATACGCAATTAATATTCGCAGTTCTGACTCGAATCAAGAAAATATTGACTACACCAATGTTTCAATTTTAATACCAGAAAATATAGAATACACAGTATTGCAGCCTTGAATATCACAATGTTGAAAAGTTGTCTAATGATAAAATACTGATACCAGAGCATTGATATGGTCTATTATAGAGGTACAGGCAATTGCATGTTGAAGTACTTTAAAGCTTAATTTTAATTTCTTTTTTAGGTCCGAACACTATTTGTTAGTGGTTTACCAATGGATGCTAAACCCAGGGAATTATATCTTCTCTTCAGAGCATACAAGGTATGTGTTAGCTGTAATGTGATTGGTTGTTCTGGATATGCCACAATTTGATTGGTTGTTGTGGTCTGTGCCACAATTTGATTGGTTGTTTTGAATTTACACCATATATTGACAGAAAAAAAATATAACACTGAAATTTTACTTGATAGTCCACAAATATAAATTTACTCAAAAAGTGGTTTTGGTTTACAAAGTCAAATAAATAAAAAAACAAAACAAAACCTATTCCTCATTTCGAAAGATCAATGCCAAAATAAGGTCACCCAAAAAGAAAACACTTGTTAGGTTTGTCACGGGGATATCAGAAAATTGAAATTATTCATTTTATCAGAACCAGATAAACAAAGCATCAATAGAGAGCTGTCTTGATTAAATCTGCCATAATTAATGATTACTTCGTGTAAATGTAGTTTAGAAATTAAGATATCAGAGTCATTGTGCGATTTAACAAAAGTAGAATCTCACTGAATAGTCATGTTCGAGAAAATATTTTAGACGAAGATTTAGGTAAAAAATGCACTACACCTAAAAACAAGACAATTGGATATTATGTCTAAAAAGGGGGAAAACTGCTCTTGCCTTCAAAGGAAACGGGAAAAAACAAGAAAACAGCATTTGTACCCAATAAAAAAAAACTGCTGTACCACATATACACAATACAAGTTCAAAATTCAAGGATTTAAAGAAAAGACATTTATTAGTCTCTAATATGCATATATCAAGCCAAATATGATAAACAAAGCAATGATTTACCAAGAAAAAAAAGCAAACCAAAAACAAGCAAAAGATAATGACGACACTGGAATATACCTCAAAGATGAACCGAAACAAAGAAAATTTAAACACATGGTAACCAGAAATACGCAATTTATATTCACAGTTCTGCTTGGAATCAAGAAAATATTGACTACACCAACGTTTCAATTTTAATACCAGAAAATATAGAATACACAGTATTGCAGCCTTGAATATCACAAGCGTGATGGCGCTGATTGAATTAGTATTACTGTCAGTAAATGTAGTTCACTTGTGAAAAAACTTCATCTTTTAGTATGCTTTGAATTCACTGGAGAATTATTTTATCGGATATTAAACAAATTAAGTTTGCATTAACAAGGAATGTTTGAGTATTTTGTTGAGCTGTTATTGCAGAATTTAGTCATTTCTAAAACGTTTCTAGAAATTTGCTGACAAAGCCATTTAGTTTGAATGATGTAATATTTAGATTTTATTAATCCTAATTCTTTTAAGCAATAACCCTGATCTTAATCTTAATTGTCTGCTGAATTAAATCTTTCTTTTATCCTAATCTTTAGTAAGTAGATAGTGTCCTTTATCTCACCTTAGAACAATGCTTTATTCCCCTCGTATTAGTAATGAAATTTGTGTATTAAGTCTTAATCGCCCTAAGTAGAGTATACATAGATCAGAAGTAAGTCTGAGTGCAAGTTTACGTTAAAAATTTAATAAAAAGTACATATGGGATTAAATTTCATTGCTAAAGTTACATTCTGATGTAAAATTGGAACCATCCTTAATATTCAATAGGGTCTGTAAGCCTCGTTCAATTCTGAAACTAACGGGAAAATAAATTGTACCCGGAAGTTACATTTTAAAGTAAAGCACAAGTCGTTTCAAACAAAAATTTGGACATCATAATCTGAAAATTGTCGGGTTTTGGTGGGAAATGTTTTCAAATTTCAATTTTTGTTGTTGAATCTCGTTTTTTACATGACAAAACTAACAGATCCTATTCAACTGTCTTAAGTCTCTATTGAACAAAGAAGAAAATAGATTCTAGAATTTTATTGTGCCATGCGTTTTATGCACAGGATCTGTAAGTCTCGTCATGTGACACATGAGAATCCACGATAAAAGGCAATTCAAAGACCTTCCTCGCCAAAACATGATATCTGAGGATTATGACGTTCAATTTTTTGTTTATAACGTCATACCTCTGTGTTTAAAATGTAACTTCTGGGTACAATTTTTGATCCCGGAAGTTCCAAAATTGTACGAGACATACAGGCCCTATAGTGCAACATTTCAGGAGACACCTGCCCCCAAAAAAAGTTTTTGATGGAAAAAAAGATGTTCTCTCGAGAAAGAATTCACTATGTAAAACTGGAATTTACACAACTTTTGCAGACTAAGGAGAGCAAATTGCAGAATAAAGGACACTACAAAAAAATTTATTTTATTATTATTTCAAGTGTTAAAATATCTAATCAAGTTTGTCAGTAAGTACACACTCAATGGTTTCAGAGGCTTATTTAACATGTGATGGGTGATGTGCTTTCTTCAATTATAGCTATTAAAACTCTTGTTTAAGAATAAAATTTGCTTCCTTTACATGATCATGAGTCGCCAATGTTTTGTTGAATATTTTGATTGGAAGATCAACCAGTCCTGTGATGTGTTTTGATTGGTGAAGGGAAGTTATCAGGAGCTAATTTGTGATGTGTTTTGATTGGTTGAGGGAAGTGATCAGGAGCTAATTTTTTGATGTTTTCTGATAGGTTGGAAAGGCATTCTAACTTTTTATATATCTAACACTGATAGATTTGATAACTTTTACTGATTTCAGGGCTATGAAAACGCTTTACTAAAGGTGATGGGTAAACCTGGCAAAAATAACAGCGTAAGTTGGTCGCCATGGTAACACATGGTGGAAGTTTGTGTCATTCATGTTATTTTCACAAATCACCATAGTGACTCACAAATGCAGCCTATTATGAAATTAACACAATTTTATTACAGCCGTCGTGTTTGTCCATTTCACAGATATGTTGATATTTTCACTCGTAAATTAACAAAATGAGCATGTATATCATTTATTTATAGAATGTTTTTGCAGACTAACAAATTTGGCTGCGCACATACGTCACATTATCATAAAAATATGAATCACTTTAATGAATTAACATTCGTATGTTGCTAAAATATTGGGGTTCAAATTTACAAAAATGGAAGAGATGAAACACTCAAATTCCAGTGGATTTTTCAATTTCCACTGGAAAACAATGGAAATTCTACTGAAATTTCAGAGATTTCCATAGAATATGAATAACCACTGCTTGTTAGATATATAAGCCTTTAAAATACAGGCTCACTCAGAAAACAATTAATGGTTATTCAACCAGATGAATTTTTGCCTTGTGTTTTTGTAAATTTGACAGTATTTTGGTGCCGTACAATATTAACATTAGGCTATTATGGATTATTATATTCTTATATCATATTGTGTAACACTGGTGATTTAATAAATTTATAATCCATCCCCATATTCCTAGTGGACATCCACTAATTATCCTGTGGAATTCTAGTGGAATCCAAAGAGAGGCCTTCTTTTAGGAAAATTCCCCAAAGATCAGCATGAAAGAAGATTCATAAGTTTATTTTATTTTTTCATAAAATACTTTGAATTAAAATGATCAAACATCAAATGATCAAACATCAAATGATCAAACATCCGTAGAAAATTCCATAATCTAAAATTTCAAGGTCATTTCTACATTGGAATGTCATCTGCCTCGCCAGTGTTACATGAAATATAAATAGCATTTGATCATCCAATAGCCTATTGCCATTAACATCACATGATTAAGCTCACGGCACTCGTTGCTTGTATGTTTATATTTTTCCAGGGTTATGAAGGTTCGTTATTAAAGGTCACGAACAAAAATGGAAAAAACACATCCGTAAGTACAGAAATAGTGGTATTCTCCATAAATAGGAGGTGGATATGGTATTATTTAGTAAAGGTCTAACAGTAAGAGTCAATGTACAAATTATAAAAATTCATGTGTTACATACGAAACAAAATAGTTTCAAGTCTGCTTTGGTGTTTCTTCCTACTGTACCTGAGGGAACTGTGATGTCACCATAAATATATTAATTCGGGATGGGACATAATACAATGATATAGACAAACAAACAGATGGGCTAGCTTTGGCCCAATAAGGACATACAGTTTCTACGATGAGAACTAAGTTGATTATGAAATTTCTCACATCGAGTTAAATAAATTTGCAAATGTTTGAAAACGAGGCTTGCCAAGTTTTTAAACATTTGAAAATTTATTTAACAAGATGTGAGAAATTTCATAATTAACATATTTAAGTTGTAGAAAATGTTTCTCTAATGACATAATGTAAAACACCGAGAATTATGTTCCAAATAGATTTGGCAGGAAATTTCTCGTGAGTTTCTCTCTCTAGAGATGAGAAATATTTTTATCACACCGGTCAGGCGTTGGTTAAATTTGTTAGAAATTGGAGAAACATGCATTTCAACAAGAACAGTCATTTCTATGGAAGAACAATCCAAGTGCTCTTATTATGTCATATATAAATACAAAAGCTATTTTAGGTAGGGATTTTCATTTAGGTCTTGTATTTGCCTTTTCCCTGGACTGGGAGAAATTTCTAGGGGAGTATATCCATGCTAAAGAGTCCTCAAATTGTTGAAAAATACAATTTTACTAAAAAAATTATGCAAAATAGAAATTTAAATAAAATTGCAACAAGTTGACAAAAAATTTATTGAAAAAAAAAATCCCCAAATAGATTACTTTCAATCCTGCAAATTATCATTCATAAATAATGTGTGCTCATATTGAAGTTACCGGGATATTTCTGAATGCCAGCTTTGTGTGGGTAGAACTATAGGCAAATGCAACAATCACTTGTATTTTAATTCAATATCCCGTCAGCTCATTTCTTTAATCCATCGAGGCATGAGTAAGATTTCTTCCTCGACAATCACATTTCATTTGACCTTGTAACCTGCGTAGATTGCATTACTCTTGGATTGTGTTTCTCGAGGACAAATTCTTCTGCATATTTGATCTATTTTGTGCCGAGTGACAATCACCTGCTGATCCAAATTGCTTTCTGCTCATCTTGTCGCCTTTGGTTACAGGACAATAGCTTTAGAAGTTTGATTAAATTGAGAAGCTGTTTATAAAAGTCGAGATATTTATTCAGAGATAACAGTAAATTAAAAGATTAGAGGTAGCAATTTAAGTTCCTGAACAAGTATCTATTTTTGAGGTCAAGAATACGGTACTTATTTTTAGCAGTGCTACTTATCCCATCATCCAGGTTCAATTGAGGAATACTATCATTCCTGTTTTGGAGGTCAAGATTACTTATTTTTGTAGGATACCCTTGCTGTTGTCAAGGTTGCTGTTCAGGAATACTTTTCTTGTTTTGGAGGCCAAGATTACTTATTTTTTATGTGAATACTAATGAAATCTTTAAGGTTGTGATGCGGGAATACCTATGAATACTAAAGTTTTTTTTGTTGGTCTTTTAGGTTGCAACGTGGGAATACTTTTCCTTTCTTGGTGTCAAGGAATACTTGCTTTTTGTATGAATATCCTATTTTTAAGGTTGTAACAGAATACTTGAGATGCAAGAAGTTTTTCCTGGTCTTGAGGCTATTTGTTTTTCTAGAAACATTTTAAAATTTTTTTTAGGGCTAGAGTATAAAATTTACTTTTGTTGGAATACTTTATTGAGGCTAAATACTTAAAAGCTTAAACAGCAGACGGGCATTTTTTTTTTCAACTTAAGTGTAAAATCCTGAAAATGACCAAAAAAAACCCTCAAACAATTAAAATAATATTTTTTTTCTGGGGCTTACAGAATTGAGATTGGAGTGATGAGCATCTAGGATATTTTTTATATGTTGTGAGCAAGGACTTATAATGAGAAGGATAAGCATCTTGTGATAATTTGGAAAAATATCGCGGGATGTGAGATTTTGTCAATTTTGGGACACTATGCTTAAAGCATTAAAACAACATAAATGTAATAATGATGGTCACAAAAAATGGTCTGGCAGTGCAGTAGATTCACACTTTACGAAAATATCAGTTTTGTAAAATTCGGTGAATTACTTTTAAAGCCTTTAGGTTCAAACTATTGTGCATTTTTTACTTATGTAAACCGGAAGTGACTAGAAATTCAATGAAAATGTCTTGATTACAAATTTCAATCATGTGTATTGAAGAAAGTACTTGGTATAATGAAATGAAATTTACTCTAACAACGTAAAAATGTCCCAGCTTCCAGAAAAACATCATTATATTAAAATCCATGCACAACTTTTAAAGTAGATAGCTGCAAAGTGAATACATATCAAGCGTCCCGCCACAGATTTTAAAATGCCAACTGGATTGTGTACGAGTTGCATATCCTTCTCATTTTAAGTCCTTGTTGTGAGTTATGCCTCATGAAGTTGTCATGGTGACTCCAAGACAAAGAACAGCAATAAAAGTGTTCTTTTTTTCTATTTCTTACGATATGGTGCAATTTTGTCTTACATTTATTATTTTATACACTTTCATGTTCTCAAATATGTTATTCATTGTTTTACAATTCTTTATGACAAGCTAATGTAATGATGTGAACCTCTGTTTTTCAGCCGGTGGGGTTTGTGACGTTCAGCTCAAGAGCAGCCGCAGAAGTAGCAAAACAAGATTTACAGGTGAGTTATTATTACAAAGTTCAGATGTAAAATTTCATTGCATTGGCAAGGTCACATATTTAAATTGCAATGCATTATAAAGAATTTGCCTCAATTTCGCTTGATTAAATATCTGAAAATTTTCAAAGCAGGACTTGAAGGATCTTGCATAAGGTCATATTAAAGATCAGGATATCTTTCACAAGTGTAAGAAATTTCGTCTTTCCTCGAGGGGAGCGCAGCTGAATGAGAGGAAAAGACGTAGAATATCTTACACGAGTGAAAGATATCCCGATCTTTAATTTTGATCTTATGCAAGTTCCTATTTCTTCCTAAAAAGCGAAAAGAAACGTCTGGAGACCTTTGAACAACGTTGTTGCCATTTGAGTATTCTTTACATTGTGACATCAGGTGTTTTATGACATTAAGTCATGGTTACGATTGTTTTATCACAAAAATCAACACGTCTGGTTGGTCATTTACCGATGTGAGATGAGGTCACGTGCATCGATCTCACATTGGTCATCTCCCACTGTAAACCACTTTTTACGGAAGAATACTGTATGAAGTTGAAAAATGCAAAAGGAACCTTGAAGCAATGGCACTTTTCAAAAAATCTCTTAAAAGTCTTGAAAAATAGTATTGGACAAAGAGTTTTACAAATTCTGATCTTGAAAAAGATTAAAAATTCCAGAAGAAAGATTGGGGTAAGTGCTTAAATTTTTTCAGAGAAAAACTATGGGAACTCTGTATCAGAATAATCTTACTTTAGTCCATAATAAAAAAAATATCCTAGATTCTCATACCATCGGCCCTGATCTTTTCACCCATCTCAAAAAATTTATTTTGATTTTTATGCCCCCGCCGCTAGGCAGTTGGGGGCATTAAGGTTTACCCTGATCCGTACGTACGTCCATCTTTTTGGTTTCCGGATGATAACTTGAGTATCCTGCATTGGATCAAAACCAAACTTGGTCACATGCTTACTTATCACCCAAGACAGAACCCTATCGATATCCAGGTTGGTACCCCCAAGGTCAAGGTCACAGTTGCTAAAAATAGACTAAAATCTCAATGAAATTTTGGTTTCTGAATGATAACTTGAGTATACTACACAGGATCAAAAGCAAACTTGGTCACATGCTTGCTTATCACCCAAGACAGAACCCTATCGATTTCCCGGTTGGTACCCCCAAGGTCAAGGACACAGTTGCTAAAAATAGACTAAAATTTCAATAAAATTTTGGTTTCCGGATGATAACTTGAGTATACTACATAGTATCAAAACTAAACTTGGTCACATGCTTACTTATCACCGAAGACAGAACCCTATCGATTTCCAGGTTGGTACCCCCAAGGTCAAGGTCACATTTGCTAAAAATAGACTAAAATTTCAATAAAATTTTGGTTTCCGGATGATAACTTGAGTATACTAAATCGGATCAAAACCAAACTTAGTCACATGCTTGCTTATCACCCAAGATGGAACCTGTTGATTTCCTGGTTGGAACCCCCAAGGTCAAGGTCACAGTTGCTAAAAATAGACTAAAATTTCAATAAAATTTTGGTTTCCGGATGATAACTTGAGTATACTACATCGGATCAAAACCAAACTTGGTCACATGCTTACTTATCACCCAAGACGGAACCCTATAGATTTCCGGGTTGGTACCCCCAAGGTCAAGGTCACAGTTGTTAAAAATAGACTAAAATTTCAATAAAATTGGTTTCCGGATGATAACTAGGGTATACTACATCGGATCAAAACCAAACTTGGTCAAGTCCTGGCTTATCACCCAATACAAAAGCCTATTGATTTCCAGGATGGTAACACCAAGGTCAAGGTCACAGTTGCTAAAAATAGACTAAAATTTTGGTTTCCGAACGATTACTTGAGTATTCTGCATCTGATCAAAACCAAACTTGGTCACTTGCTTACTTATCACTATAGACATAATCCTATAGATTTTATCGTTGATACCCCAAAGGTCAAGGTCACAGTTGCTAAAAATAGATTAGTATTACATATAAGACTGTTTCTCAGATTATTTGTTGGAACTACACATTATATCAAAACCAAACCAGTTCCAGTGCCTATTTATCACAGGAGAATTATCCTTTGTTATAATTTTTTGATATATTTATCGTACATAGTTATGCCTTTAATAATTTAAGGGTTTGGATTGCAAGGAGGCGGGGGCATCCGTGTCCCATGGACACATTCTTCCATTTTTTGGTCAGTTGGGGTCAATTTCATTTAAAATGTCTGGATTTTTCACAAAATTTGATAAAAAATTTAAAATTTGCCTGCCCGCCCAAAATTTTAAGAAAAACAGATGAGCATCTAGGAATTATTTTATTATGGCCTTAAATATATTATTGCTTGTCATCCTCGAAATCTTTTATTTTATACTGTTACAGGGAGTACGATTTGATCCCGACTTACCACAGACACTGAGGTTAGAGTTCGCCAAGAGCAATACAAAAGTGACGAAGCCAAAACAACAGAGCCCACAACCAGCGGCAACACTACCGACGTTTATACACCCCATAACTGGTCGTAAGTGTCATTAGAATATTCCTCACTGTTAGTGGGGTGCTCAGATTACGTTGGTTTTGTAATCGACGTTGATTTTGACATAACCAAATCAAATGAGTCCTTAGGCTGAGGCAACAATAATGTTCTGTGATCACAAATTTCACACAAAACCATATGAAAGAGTGAAATTTTAATTTCATTTTTGAAGTCCCTCATGTCTGCTAAGCAAGGCTTATAAACAAACTACTAAAATTTTTGCAGTTCATATGGCTTTTGCCGAGAATACTTGACTCTTATAGGGTTTGCCCCTGTCTTTTCAGATACAGAAGGAAATAGTTCTCATTTATTTTTAAAATGATAGATCTATGTAAGTGTGTAATATATAAATAAATAAATAAATAAATATTGCCAGAATTTTTTTAAAGCCACAATCTTTTTGAATTAAAAATATCATTTTAAAGTCAAATTGTTCTCTTTATAAACAAGACATGTTGAATTGTGAAATTTGGTCAAAATCTCTTATTTATCCTATAAATATGAAACTTGGTATGTAGTTCAAAATTTATTTTTTATTTGAGGAGGGGGATCGATGTCAGAATCACTGACAGGACGTGCCCTTACTGTTGGTAAGATATTCTCTTGTCTCTACATCATTTGCATAATCTTATTAAAAATACAATTTTAATGTGTATTGCCGACTTTGACAGTGATGCTATTTTTAATATGAGTTATTCTCCTTAGGGTGACCTTGGATGTAGCTAAGCCAGATCAGAAAGTTACAAATGTAGGTGATTGTGAATTTTCTTTTAGACTTTACAAAAAAGAAAAAAACTTGCAAAATTAAAGCTATAAAGAAGATAGTACAAAAGCATCTTCTTTTCCAAAAATCATCAACGTTGCTAACTCCAATGTTGATAGTTCAGCAAAAAAAATCATGGTTTTAAGGTCAGAGTTGGTAATATGCAAAACATAAAAAAGTTATCTAAGTGATGGAGACAGAAAAAAGTGTGCTGTGTATACTGTGTATGTGTTGCCAATGGCAACATCAACATAGAAGTGTGCTGGGGCTTCATGGTGCGGTTTGACGAAAAACTTTGTTTGTCATTTTTCTCCCATTAATAAGGAAAATTTCATATTCTTTCATTGACATAAAGGGATATAACTTATACACGTATTAACTACATGTATTTTAGTTATTAAAGGGAGATTACTGTTGAATAGTGCAAAGTATGAAAATTTTGCTTTTGATGTAAAATAGGATGGTTCCAGTTTAATGCTCTTGATAAATGTGCTTTTTGTTCTGTGTAAAGATTGTGTATCTATGAGTTCATGAAATTAAATATTCATTAGGATTATCTAAATAATCATTTTAAATATTGTGAAAAATATTTTTAAGAATTTGGTATAGACAGAAGATTTGCCAGTAGTTTGAGGGAGCTGTTGACCAACTTCTGGTAGGAGATGACAAGAGATAGTCAATACTGTGCTTTACATTTGTGCCGACATATCTCTGAATTCTCCAATCTGTACCATAAAGTCTGCTGTTTCTAAACTAGTCATGTAAAGTGTTAAAAAAATTGTTGATTCCGTATTTTATACAAAATGCTGCTTCTTATAAAGATTTTCAAAAAACAAATTTAAACGGAACTGAAAGAATTTCTCTGAGTTTGATAGGGTAAAGTGAAAAAATGTTGTTAAAAAAAGGACCAATTTTTTATTTTACAATAATATTTTACCAACATTTTACATGACTGGTCGGATTTTAACATTTGCCACACAACACGCTTATAATTATCAGGTGATAGAAAAAAAGGATTATGGGTAATGATTAAAGAAACAGCAGACATATTGAAAATTTCTATTTTATTGCCATTCAATTTTTCTTTTATTTAGTGCTCAGTCGTGACATTACGAATACGAAGGTTTAAAAATCCGTAAGGATCCTGCGGCAAACGTTTGAATGATCTTGTTTTCTTCTTTACAGGGCGATACAATTGAACAAAAACAAACTCTTAAGAATGGGGATGATGTAAGACCACTTTCTTGTTGCTATGGATACAAGTTTAATATTTGTTCAAATTATTTCTAATCCAGCACAATTTCTTATAAATTTCACAATAGCATGCCAAACAAGCTTTAGACAAACTTAAAATAGAATTTTTTATACAAATTTTTTTCTAAATCACTGCATTTATATAAATAGATTGTCACCCCATTCTATGAGCTATTTATAGCACTGCAAACAATCACTAGACAAAGTCAGATGTCGCAACAAATTTATTTCTCAAACTAATGCATTGTGGGAGCGAAGGAACACTTGATTATAATTGGCTTATATCATTGATAACACGCTTTCATTGATTCAAAATCTCAATTCAGAAGACAAGATTCTAAATATGGCCAATCTTACTGCAGGGAAACAATTACTATTGTCCAATCTGGTGTCACAGAGTTTATCTGATTATGTTCAAGATTTTCTTAGTGAGAGACGATCACTATTACAAACCCGGTCTCACTTCTTAAGGAGATCATTTGATCATGTTCATGAATCTCATGATTTTAGATTATTACTATCAACAAACATGGTGTCAATACTTAAGAGTTGATGTGATAGTGTTCAGGATTTTGTGAGTAGGAGACGATTTTGATCAACAAACCTGATCTCACTACTTGCAGAGTTCATTTGACCATGTTTAGGATTTTGTGAATTTCAATTATTGATATGCTATGCTTCCTTTTAATATTCCCACAATGCCTTACTATTTGAAATTGTCAATTGTTTTTAGCAAAAAATTTATGAAATGATTGTTTGCGGTTTCGGTACAATACACACAAATGCCTGGGTTGCGGAAATGATTTTTTTATTTGTGGGTAGATGGATTTATTACTTACTTACACATACTAGCATTTTCACGTGTGCGTGTTTCTTTTCTCCCTCACTTTACAGAAGAGTTAGGTGCTGCCTTTATCCCAGGTGCTCCTGAGGCGTGGGCACCACACCCACTTGCCGCCTATCCAGAGTTAGCTCCGAATGCTGCAGCAATCCACCACACGGCACTCATCCAGCACCCAGCATTAGCACAAGTTCCGGTACGGGTTAGTTATCAGTTTATTTCCATTTATCGCACTCGTGCAAAACATCACTATGGTAACAAACATTTGGGTGTCACATGGTTTTATTGCAGACATGTTTGAAGTAACTCACCATGGTAACAAACTTTTTGTGTCACATGATTAAGTTGTTTGAAATCACAGTCATAATTTTTTTTTTTGTAGAGTTGATACTTGGCTGTGTCACTTGTTTTGGTTACACAAATGCAATGGTTTGACTGTGTGTGGTTTTTTTTATAATAAAGCTTAATTAAATTAAAAAATTTAAAGACATTTGGCCAATTTTTTTATAAGATATAATGAAATAAGTCTTTGTCTTAAATTTGACACTTGATGAAAGTACATGTATATGTAGATATTTGGTGCTGACTATGAAAAAAAAAAACTAAACCTTTTGATTTGCAAGAGCAGAAGTAACACAGATCAATTAACTTTATTTCCATGAATTTAATCTCAATAAACCTATATTGTTTGGCTGATGTCGCAGATTCAATTAAAAATTCAGAGGAAAAGACACTCGATTGTCATTCTTCATCCTGAATAATGAATTTTTAATTTATGCAGCCTTGCTCTTTACCCTTCATGTTTTTTTTAATGCAAGATTCAGCACAAGGTAGGAGAAGACTTTTAATTGGTGTTCTTCATTCTGTATAATACAGATCTAATTATCAGAGACTTGTCTTTGCCATAGACCAATCATATTTTGCTGTCTAAAAGGGTAATCCAACACCTAAATGGAAATAACTTGGTAAAAATCAGCTCTTTGTTTTAATTCAGTATGATTTGATGAAGAAATTAAAGCTTTTCTGTGAGCAATGTTTTATTAATTTAAATGTGAATAACTAGAAAAAAGATGGAAAACACATTTAGCCAAATTAATTTAAATGATGGCTATTTGGATACCCCAAAAATGTGTATTCAGTTAAGAAAAGACGTAACTTTTTGTTTTTTCCTTATCCCAAATTCCTGATTTAGGTCAAACATTAAATATATGTTCATGCATTAAAAACATGTTTTACCCAAATTTATGTTCTAGATTTTTTAAAAGATTGAAAGTTCAATAAAATTCCATGTATTGTTTGAGTTTTTGCACGATGTGATATTTGGAAAGTGTGTGTGGTGATTATTTATTGTAAAAATATGTACTGCAAAGTTAGCTAAAACTTCTTACAGTCATGTTTCATCAAGGCATTGTCTTGTCTGTCTGTCTGTCCGTCTGTCTGTCAACCATTCTTGAAAGTTTTAACTTCTATATTAAGGTATTATGCCATCTGTAGATGTGCATGAAGGAAAATTATGGAGATCTGGCTTAATCAAGGGGAAATAATTAGATATAAAGATGCAGGAAAATGTAAAATTGCTGGTCAAGGTGTCTGTATTGGCCTAAGAAAATAATCAGTTTTTGTGTTTTTAATTCTGGAATTACAATTAAAAAAATACAAAAATAATTGATTTTTTATCTGTGTATGACCATTTGACAACATATGTCTCTTAAATGCAGATATAAAAATATATAATAATATAAAACCTTTTTTTTAATTCTTGTTTTGAGGTCATGTTTTAGCTAGCTTTGCAGTACAGTATTATAAATTGATGTATTTATTATGTATTACATTGAACTAATGTAGAGAAATTATGTATTGACTTATGTGTATTGGGTTATATAATATTTCACATTTAATAAATATATATATTTAAACTTAATTAACTTTAATAAATTATAACTCAAGAACATACTAGTGTTCTGTATAAACCAAAGTTGGTTTGTCTCTATCAGTAATAATTGTAAAAATATTAAAAAATTTGTTCCAACCTTTTAAATATAACTTAGCAAGGGATGGAGGGAAATGCATTTTATATTAACTTTAAAGGATAGTGCTAATTTTTTTTAATATTAAAAGTTGGCAAAACATTTTGGGATATATAAATTGCTGTTTTCTGTTTTGATAGCTTATTTTTCACCCTCTTCAAGACCTGATTTTAAATCAAATTTCTAATATTACATTTTATATGATGCTTTAATCATTTGAATGGGAGATAGCTACAGTTTTAGGTAAAGACAGTTCCCTCATTTTACACATTAGGGGAGATAATTGTTATTTTTCCTCAGGGGAGATAAACAATGGAATTTTAAACACATTGTTTCCTTTCCCAATTAAACAATACAAGATGAAGAAATATGAAGTAAATTTTTGAATTGCTGGACTCAAAACAATTACATAGGCTATTTCAGTTACCATTAAGAGATTATGTTATGATGAAAAATAAGTCAAATCTAGAGGTTATTGGTTAGAAGTCAATATAGTTGGCTTCATGAATTTTATATTGGTGAAAGCATACTAATGTGTTTTTCCTGTAGATGTAGATCACATATATTCCCATAGGAAACCTTGGGTTTTCATTGGAATTCCAGGGGAAATTTTAGAATTCCCATTGGAATTTCAGTGCATTTTCTATATATGAAATGATATAGAAATTTTATACTACTGTGTGTTATTGGGTTTCCTTCTATAGCATGTTATCCCATGTATCTCTCTACAAAATAGCAGGGGCCTCAAATCATAAAATTATTGCAAAAAGATGCTTGGATTTGATACATAAATGAAATGCCCTTTTGGTTCTCATTTGAGATCAAGGATGTTTGGATTTAATACATAACTAGAACACCCTTTTGCTTCTCATTGAAGGTCAAGGATGTTTGAATTTATTACATGAATAGAAGACCCTTTTGGTTCTCATTGAAGATCAAGGATGTTTGGATTTACTACATAAATAGAACACTCTTTTGGTTCTCATTGAAGATCAAGAATGTTTGGATTTAATACATAAATAGAACACCCTTTTGGTTCTCATTGAAGATCAAGGATGTTTGGATTTAATACATAAAAAAGAACACCCTTTTGGTTCTCATTGAAGATCAAGGATGTTTGGATTTAGTATTTAAGTGGAACACCATCTTACTCTCATTAAAGAGTCAATGCTTTGGGTTAAATTCCTGAATGGGATGGTCTTTTTTTTTCTCCACAGTGAATAGTGCCTATTTAAAAATATGAATTAAAATTTTGTTCGTCTTTGCTTAAAGTTCATTTTTCAAACTTTAAACTCAAAAATGAAATTTTCAACTCTACAGAGCATCATTGTGACCAGTATGTGAACTTATGGCTTAATAAAGTAAATTCAGTCCCAGTAAAATTTTATTTCATCGTCCAGTATTAATCCCAAACATCTATGATCAAATTTAATAGACAGAGTAATAAGTACATACAAAACATTGATGTAAACACTTACATGATTGGCTAGTTTTACCACTTATTCAAACACACTTCATTGGCAAATTGAAATGCTTATTTGATTGGCTAGTCACTTTTTGGCCCACTGCTTAATTTTTGTACTATTTTTAACATTCCAGGAATGGATTCATCACTTTCCACAGGTAAATTTAACAAACTTTGCTCATATACAACTCACAAATAACTCATTATTACTCAAACATGTGTTTTGGATGTTAATGCATGAGTATTTAACATGTCATGATACTTGTGAATGTTCTCTGGTAACCTTAAGGTAATTTTCATTACCTGTGTAGGGTAATTTTCATTACCTGATTTGGGTAATTAACTTGATTAATGGTTCCAATAACAAATTGAAAATCAAAATTTCTTGTTGATGCAACATTTATTTAATTTCCATACATCATTTTCATTTGGAAATAACTTGTTGAATCAAAAATATTTGAAAAGAAATTATATTAAAAAAATTAAATTTTAAATTATTATATTTTGAATATTATAGGAATGGATAACCCATTTTCCACAGGTAAAACCGCCCTTACAAATGAACAGCAGCACAGTAGCTTGATGACAAAAAGCTTTTTTGATAGATTTTACACAATTTTGTAACTGTTTAATTTTCAAGAAACAAATTTACCGAAATAGATTAATGTTTCTAATCTTTTTCTGATATCACTTTAGATATTGAGATGAAATATTGAAAATAAGATTTTTGACTGGCCAATTTAGGCCATGACAACATTTTAAAAGTTTACTCTATTTGTTTTTTGTAAGCAAAATGAGGGTACAGACATAGGCAAAAGTTCACAAATTTCTTTTTATTACTATGGTATCATTGTGTACAGCCAAACTAAATCCAAGTACGACTTGACCATTTGGTCATTTCTGGTAACCGATTGTTTTCACATGAAATACCTCAAGTGCATTATGACCAGCTTTTCAGCCTTTACACAATATAGAATTATTACTTTAAAAAAATGTGTATCCTTTATTTAAACATGAAGCAGAAATGTGTCATCATAGAAAATATTTTCAAAAAGATTTTGATACTGCTTTTGGAAGCCATTTTCCTAAAAAAAATACTTTAAACATTTTTCTGTGTGAACAATTGCATGACTAGGTTACCAGAAATCCCCCAGTTACTGAGAGCCAATGTACTTATTTTTTGTATTGACTGTTCACTGTGAGCATGTACTTAAGACTGTATCCACCTCTTTATAGTCATTTGTTTATGTAAGAATTGTTCATAATCTATGAGTGTCTGTCTAGGACAGTGGATCAAGTGATTCCAAATTTAGTCATCAAGCTACACAAAGTCAAAATCTACAAAATTCATTCACAGATTCTAGAGTATGAAATAATTTCACTGTTATACATCTTTACAGTTTGTTCACAAACGCATTTAAAAAATCCAGAATACATATTCAAATTATACCCATAATCAACCAAAATTAGAGCATAACTTTGGCAAGTTCAGAGGAAGGCTTTTGGGGTGAGAGCCACCCACATAATCAGTATTGTCAATCAGATCTGTGAAATTTAATTTACAATTTAGGCAAAATATTTTTTACAAAAACTGTTAAAAAATTGGCTGGAACCCCTCCTTTTATTATAAGACTGAATTCACCATTGGAATACAAGTCCTGTGTTATTTTAAAATATCAATATAGAATTAAGATCTAGGCTTTTGCTGTTACAGTGCTATAAAATAGCAATAGTAGTCCCAAGATATTTTAAAAAGTCACATACTATTGATTAAAATGACAGATGTAAAAACATGTGAAAGGTATGGCATAAAATACGATATGAAATGAAGTTGACGATTTGTTTGTCGTAGATTTCTATCTATATGAAATTTACATGTGTTTTGTGTACAAACTGTAAATATCAATTGCTTTTATGTCATAACATATTTAGTTATTATACGTTCTGCATGCTTTAAGTTCGCTGGCTTTTATTGATTAAATCTATATTTGGTAAGAAATTAGCTTGCTAAATGCTTTCCTCCTGTTAAAAAAACAGTGAAATTATTTCTTGTGATTAAAAATTCCAGTTCAAAGGTCCTCTATTTTAAATTGTATGAAATATACCATCAAATGTTTGTTGCAAGACTTGAATCATTATTCCCTTTTCTTGCAATTTTTGAACTGGAATGTCATGTGGAACAAAACTGTTAAATAGAGAATAAATTGTGACAAACATTTCTATGGTATTTTTATACAATGTTGTAAGATAATTCCATAATTTGAACTTTTACTTTTCAGCTTAGTTTTAAGATTAGTTTTGTCAAAACTTTTTTGAAGTTAAAATTGAAATGAAATTGAAATTGAAAAAAAATAAATAGTGTTCAAAGGGAGGTAACTGCAAGTATTTTATCTGCCTTTTCTTTCAGCATGTTAAACTGCATGATTATAATATAAGCATGTCTGAGTGATGTCTATAGTGAAACAACTTTGCAATACACAAGTACATGAGATCAGCTAAATGTTACCAGACATAAAACCCTCACCTCCACAAAAAAATTGTAAAATATATTTTTAAAAAAGCAAAACAAAACACACTTACAAAAAAACAACAAAAAACAAAGCTTACAATTTTGACAACCATTAACCAGTGATTTTTAACTGGGTTTTCTGGTTGGAAAATCCGGTTATTGAAATGGTGATGTACGGTGGTTAGGCGGGTGGCTGCCAGATCTTGTAAGCACAACTTCTCTGTAACCATTCAACAGAATTCCACGAAACTTTGTATTTAGCAAGGACATAATGTGTAGATGTGCATATTGTTGGGGATTTTTCATCATGCAATTCGTCCAGGAGTTATGCCGCTTTGAACTTAGACATTAATAGGTGTTTTGACCATTGCTTGTAAGCGCAACTCCTCTCTAACTGTTCAACGGAATTTAATGAAACTTTGTAGGTAGCAAGGACATAATATGTCGATGTGCATATTGTCAGGATTTTTCCTGGTATAATTTTTCCAGGAGTTATGTCCCTTTGAACTTAGAAATTGATAGGTGTTTTGACCATATACTTGTAAGCGCAACTCCTCTGTAACTGTTCAACGGAATTAAATGAGACATATGTAGCAAAGACATAATATGTCGATGTGTGCATTGTTCGTGATTTTTCATTGTATTATTTTTCCAGGAATTATGCCCCTTTTAACTTTGAAATTAATATGTGTTTTGACCATCATAAGCTTGTAAGGGCAACTCCTCTGTAACTGTTCAGCAGAATTTCATGAAACTTTGTATGTACCAAGGACATAATTTGTAGAAGTGCATATTTTTGGGAATTTCCATCATGGAATTTTTCCAGGAATATGCCCATTTGAACTTAGAAATTGATAGGTGTTTTTACCATACATGTATGCTTGACAAATACTTAACAAATACTTTTCAAGTGTGAGAGGGGGCAAGAGTCAATAAAGCTTGCACATAGTTCTACTTTCTCTAAGAAGGAAGGAAAACCCAGTTTGATGTCATGTCGACATCCATTTCTTGTTTAAACTGTGCCGAGGAAGATTGGAGATTGCAAATAAGAAAACATTTTTATTAAATGAAGGTCATGCTAAAACAATTCATAGTCTTTGACTCTTGTCAGAGTGAGGAGGGTACAAAAAAAATCTTTAAATGAAGTACAGATCAAATTTTTGTCTGCAATTATTAATTGTGATCAGATAACTCTTATAAAATAGGACACACAAAAACTCATCATTTGATTGCATATTTAAACATAGCACAATTGGCAGTTTTTTACTGAAAAAATACCAACCTTTCGAAGTTTAATTTAGAATTTTAGTTTTTGTGGCTATAACCTTACGACTACAACAGTTAAAATATATTCTTCATACCAGCACAAGCATTATGTCGATCAATATGGATATAACTGTTTCATAGAATAAAAAGGAAAGTAGTTAACTGGGTCACTGCCATTGAAAATACTGGTAACATTTAGCGTGGAGAATTTCATGTTTCTTGTAACAGATGCTTTATACAGGCATGTAATCTGATTGCAAGTTTACGATGACTTCCTTGATAGTCTTTATATTAACCCGTCTTTGATATTCAGTATATACCTTTAATTTGTACGGAAACTGTTTGGTAGCAGTTCTCATGTTACAGCTATTTTCAATCTAATAGTTTACAACAAAATGGTAGGAAAAATCTTATTTTTGTTTGATGTTTCATGTTGCAAGTCTAGAAATGGGGAGAAATAAGATGTAAGGAATTGAAATATCAAAATTATTTTTTACCGAAATAGGTGATACATTTTAATGATGAAAATGATGGAAAATATTGTTTGAAATTTGTTGTATTCTGCCACAATTTTAAGGGGAGACAACCCTAGCATGCTTCTTGAAAAATTAAATGATAAAAATAGGTGAATTTCATCAGGAATTTATCACTTTTTGAAAAAGGGAGAAGTCACATTTGGAGATAACTCTTGATGAAAGAGGGAGATAACCCTTGTTGAAAATAGAGGGAGTTCACCCTTGATTTGTACTATTATGCCTCATGTGGGCCCTTTAGTGTAATAAAAAGTTTCAAAGTTTCAAAGGTTGAAAAAAGAGGGGAAATTTATTTTGTTTTAAATTATAGCTGAGGTCACTCTTGTTTGAAAATAGAGGGGAGATCACTCTTGGTTAGGTAACTGTATCTCACATGTTTTGAAAATAGCTGTAACAGTACAAAGAATTAACAGGAACAAATTTACTACTGTTTACACTCCACTTTTTATCACCGGAATCACGGGTCTATGTTTATTAACAGATACATCACCCAGCAGTTGTAGCACCCCATACGGCCGTATCTGCTGCCTTGCCACACCCGCCATTAGCTGCCACGCCTATTTTAACTAGCCCAATTAGCACGATGAGCACCCCTTCAA
The DNA here is from genome assembly GCA_002080025.1 of Modiolus philippinarum. NCBI lineage: Eukaryota > Metazoa > Mollusca > Bivalvia > Mytilida > Modiolidae > Modiolus > Modiolus philippinarum. The sequence goes on along the minus strand of MJUU01003545.1, from coordinate 49,011 downwards.
CGTCAAGTTCGCCACTGATGCAGCAAAATGCACCGTGCTCCACGCTCTTTGTGGCCAATCTTGGCCAGTTCTCATCAGAGCAGGAGCTGAAGGATTTATTTAGCAGGTTAGTCACAGACCTTCTATAGGTCACTAACAGTCTCTGTCATCACTTCTGCTGTAGCACTGAAAAGGGGGGAGATGACACTTAGGGCAGATTAGTGTGTTGGGTACTTTTATCATAATAACTTGAGAAAAAGCATCTTCACACAATAGTTTTTCATCCTAATTAATGATCTCTATTATCTGGGGGGAAATTACTTTAGAGAATTATAAAATTAAAGAATTAAGGCTGGGTGGGGAAATTTTATGTCATAAAAATAATAGTAGAAAATGCTGTGAATTTTGAGGAAACTAAACAAAAAATGAGGGGCTGGGATAGAAGAAGATGAGAATCTATGATTTTTTTATGGCCTAACTTTGCACTTTTGACAAAATTTTAGGATATCATCCATCAAATATTTGAATGAAATTTTAGTGTTGCATAACCGGATGGTTTTGAATATATAAAGTAAATAAATGAGCAACAAAATAGTTGATTCCTATTCTCAGTTTTGCCATTTATTTCTGCCTTGCAAACATAGGACTTTATTTTAGGTTACTCATACTTTATGGCCTCCATGTTAACCACAATTGATGGGGTTGTGTTTTTGTTTTAATTCCTGCTATTATTGAAAAATTGTATTGTGTGAACTTGCAAACAGAAGGTGTGGCCATGATATGGTAACCGTGACAACTGGATGAAGAACAACATTGTGTACATATGTTTACATTGCATATGTTTTGTGTATTTAGGCCAAAGACACAGAAGTGATGGGAGAATTTAATCTTTGAAGAAAACTCACATTTTTTTGTTGTGAAATTGTAAAATGCCTTTATAAGAGGTTTTCTCCAATACAGGATTTTTTTTTTATTTCATATTTTTAAAAAGAAAAAAAAAACAGAACAGTAAATTTACAAGAAATCGTCTTGTTCAAGGGCAAATGAATATTATCATGAAAGCTTGACTACTGATTCTTAGGTTAATGTTTGAATTAAAAAAAAAATGTTCGCACTTGTTTTTTTTTTAACGTAATGATAAATTTTTGTACCAGGCAAACTATGCAAAAGTTGTAAACTAAGTTTTAGAAAAATTCCTAATAAGGAAAACAAATTGTTCAAAAGACTACAGTTATCTTCTTAGATATTTTACTAATAAATTTAGAGTAGAGCCACAATCTGGGATTACACACACGTCACTCCAGTTTGATGTTGTATAGCCCTATCTATAATACTTTACTATTGTATATTCTATATCTTTATTTATATTGTTTAATCCATGCAGATTCTGCTGCACTATAGTCAGTTTAGGGACTGTTAAATCACTTACATGTTATTTATATATTCAGTTACTGTTTTTAATCATTCAGTGACTGTTTGATTTATTCATTGACATGTTTAAATCACTAAGTGACTGTTTAAATGATTCAGTGGCTGTTTAAATAATTCAGTGGCTGTTTAAATGATTCAGTGGCTGTTTAAATTGTTCAGTGACTGTTTAAATAGTTCAGTGACGGTTTTAATGATTCAGTGACTGTTTAAATCAATGCAGTGACTGTTTAAATGATTAAGTGGTTGTTTAAATTGTTCAGTGACTGTTTTTATTTATTCCATTACCGTTCAGTTTTGTAAGTTGCCTGTAAGTCTGTTCATTGGCAGTTCAGTTATGTGTTTAATACAAAAAAGTTAGAAAATCACCTTACATTGTCATGAGACATGTTCTTATTGCTAAGATCTTTGTATTTAATGCTGTAGTAGCCTTACAATTACTGTTTAGTGTTTATTAAAATATTAATGAATAAATAAATGGGATATGGAGTAAATGTATATGGGACAAAGTCCATACAAATTAAAAGCACATTTGACATATGTAACCTGTGAATACCATATATATGAAAAGAAAGACAAGGAGACAACATCCCATCTCCAGGTTAAAATGACCCAAAACAAAGCATAGAGGGGTCACCGTTCGGTCTTCAGCATAGTGAGGAACATGTTGTTTTTCAGTTTAGTTCACTGAGGAATAGTGAATGAAAAATTCAAAGACACTTGTATTGCAAATGCTGATTTTTTCAGAATTTTAGTAGCCAATACTGGAAATGAAAGTACAGTAGAACGTCAATGGCTCCATCTGCAATAGCTCAAACACCATGCATGTCTCCAACACATTTGCTGGTCCCTATCTTTAAGTTTAAACATAGTTCAACCTGAATAGCTCAAACCATTTTCATTGGTCCCATGGGTGTTCGAGTCATCGAAGTTCGACTGTATCAGAGCTTTTAAACATTCCAAATTCTGATAAGTGAAAAATAAGTTATCAAAACCTAGATCCTATAGTATATGTGAATACACAAAAATAAACACAAAATAACATGAGCTTATTGAAGACAAAAGAATATAAACACTATATAAAATACATTTTCAGTATGAAACCAGCACAAAATCTTGGGAGTTTCATCAGGTGTATACAGTGTCCACCAAATATGTCTCTGGTACTACTGTTCTACACATGATTTTAAGGATTAAAAAAATGTGGAGGCCAACTGCTTATAAAGACCACCTGTACATGCTAAAACAGTGGTCTTTATAGACAGGTTTACTCAACCACAAATTGTAAATAAAAACAGTGCACTGACTCTCTCACCATGGCAATTACAAGACTTATAATTGGCTTAAATGTGAGGACTTGCTGAGCATTTTAGCATTCAAAGCATTATTGATAAATATGGAATTTTTGTTCTCATTTAAATGTTTTTCGCTTAATTAACATTCTGTGAAAGCAGATAAAGTTTTAAGTGTAACTCATGTCAATGTATTTTGTTATTTACAGTTTTCAGGGTTTCAACCGGCTAAGAATGCATAATAAAGGGGGATCACCAGTGGCATTTGTAGAGTTTCAGGTAGGTGATTTCCAGGGAGAAGACATTTAATTTAACCAGGCAGTGTGACGTGTCTGAAAAAAGGGGGATGGGGAGGCTATTTCACATTTAAATGTTTTCTTGTGTACAGTGTAGTTTTCTTCAAAATAATGGCAATAATTGCTTATGAAAGAAAAAAATCAAGTACTAGTCAAACATTAACAATGGTATGTAAAGTTCGGACTGACATAAGATGAACTGTTGGGCCTTTTCAAGAAATTCAAGCTTAAAAGCAGCGGAATTTGACTATGCATATTTTCACAGCATGATATTATGTCACAAACAGCAGACCATATATTGTTTGGTGCATTTATATATTCTTAGCATCACTGCATAATACTTTATATGTCAGTCAGAGTTCCCTCCCTTTGCACAGTAGCGTGTTAACAACGAGCATTAGATAATTGTTTTATCGCCTTTTCTGTTATCACCAATATTCAGTGCCTTTTCACACTTATTTCAGATCTTTGTTATCTCCCTTTTATTGTGCTCTTTTATTTTTTTGCATATTTTTTATCACATGACTTTTAAAATTAGATCACATCGCTGCCCACTAGCTAGATTCATCATCCAGAGGATTACAAATTCCAGACATTACCCATAATGCAATTGTGGCTTTGTGACCTTTTAATCTTTCATACTTTCCTTCGCCATACTACCAAAATCTCTGTTATGAGATATTTGTATCCCTTAATTTAGTAAGTCATTTAATGAGGTGAGAATATAATACATAAAAAAGGAGATATCAGTATTATATATTCTGTTGATGGAAATCTTTGCTGTGGTAATTTTGAAATTCCTGAATTCTCTCACAAAATTTGGTTTTGGTTATTCTTGAGCTCTTCACCATATTGGGAAATTTTGAATTTCCAAATATTTATTAAGAGAGACTAAAAATTTTGAGATTCCTGAAATGACTTAATTAAAGAAATTTTTGGTTTTAGAAAAAAGCAGTATGCAAGTTCGCAATTGCTTTCGTCTAAGTAGCAGATGGAAAAAGAATTGTGAAAAGATTTGTTGGATCTTTTTTTTTATGGCTGGATAAATTGGCTGAAAAAAATTGAGGCACAATTTCAAATGGCTTTGATGAGTGATATGGCTGTAATGATTAGTTAGTTATAGTATCCTAAGTTAATTTTTAATCTGTCCCATGTTTGACACAAATTCAGACCAATTATCAGTTGACACAAGCAGTTATTGATAAGTTTATTATCGCAGGCAATGTTTCATTAGTCCAATTTGTTCTCAAAGTCCAACAGTTTTTCTGAGTTATTTATAAACATGGTGCCTAACTCCTATACTGCAGACGACACGCTTAATTTACGTTTTCTTCCAGGATGTTAAACAAGCAACAGAGGCATTGAATAGACTGCAGGGTTTTGTACTACTATCCTCGGATAGGGGAGGAATACGTATTGAATATGCAAAAAATAAGATGGGTGAGGTGGTGAGCGGACTTTAAACCGTTACTATAGTAACAATAAAGCAAGTAAGAAATCCTCTGGCTGTAGCTAGAAAGAAAAGAGTTCCATGAGGGGAGACAATTCAAGGAAACCCAACAGAATAATGATTAGGGTTAAGATAATAATGTCCAACCAAATTCTTTTTTCTTGTCTGAATGCACAGGTTACTAATACCCTCAAAACAAAGGTTATCTTTTAACATTTATTTAGCTTCACAAATTTTATCTGCCGATCACCATCAGTTATAGCTTTCTGCAGCATGTTTACACTTTCTATGTAGTTACTTCATTATAGTATCATTTCTTTGCAGAAATCAATCCCATAATGCATTGTAGAAGTTGGAATCCCACATGTCTTTGCAGTAAAGATGGAATAATTCCCATAATTAATTGCGGTTAATATGGAATAATTCCCACAAATCTTTGCAGTAAGGCTGGATGATAATTCCCACAATTCTCTGCAGTAAAGATTGAATAATTCCCACAATTCTTTGCAGTAAAGATTGAATATTTGCCACAATTCTTTGCAGTAAAGATGGAATAATTCCCACAATTCTTTGCAGTAAAGATGGAATAATTCCCACAATTCTTTGCAGTAAAGATGAAATAATACCCACAATTCTTTTGCAGTAAAGATGGAATAATTCCCACAATTCTTTGCAGTTAGGATTGAATAATTTCCAAAATTCTTTGCAATATGGAATATGCCCAAAATCTTTTTGCAGTAAAAATGGCAGTTATCACCTAATCTTTGTAGTAAACTGAAAAATGTAATATCTTGCCCACCATTCTTTGCAGTTAAGATAAATGCAACCACACAATTCTTAGAGAGCAAACTTATTGTTTAAAAATACAATAATACCCAAGTGAATTTCGACAGCATTTTGTTAGCCAGGAATCCAGATTTATTTATTTTCAGTTTGGTTGTTTTTGACATTTTTTTCTGATGGGACTCCAGGTATATGGCCATTTAAAAAGATTCTAGATTCTCTTTTTCTGAAAATTTTGGGTACACATTTGAATTTTATTTTTTAGTATTGAAAATGACCTACTACCGGTAGATAAATTTATATCATGTGGAACTAATATTAGACTGTGCATATAATATTTCAGGGATTTAAGTAAGTCATTTTTAAGCTGATGAAAGAAGTAGGAATTAAAATCTAGGATTTTTTATTGTGGCCTGAAGTATTGTATCTATAAGTGTGGAAACTTTGTTGTCAATGTTTTGTAGTGCATATGTCGGAAAATAACAACAGATCAGTTATTTAATACTTGAAAGAGCAACATACAGTTAAAAGGTGTACATATTTGTTTTCTGTAGATAAGGCACATGATATCATATTTTTAGACGGGTTGCGACAAAGATGAACTTGGCTTTTAATTTGATGAATGGCATAAGCACGTCAACTTTTGTTTTCCGCATGATATCTGAAGAACTACATGTCATATCTAAATGAAACTTTGCACATAACTAATGATTAGAAGAGGAACATTTAATGTTTTGGAGGTTTTTGCAACAAAAGTCAGTCACAACTTCTTAAAATTGAACAAATATTTGACATTTTATCCGGTTCCGCACATTTTCCGACATGTCACATCCAAATGAAACTTTGCACAGACGAGAATGACGAGAAAAGGAAATTCATTGATTTTGAGGTTTAGGCAACAAAAGTCAAGGTCATATCTTCTAAAAATAGAACAAAAATTTGACATTTTGTCAGTTTTCGCAAAATATCTCCAGAATCACATGTGACATCTAAATGAAACTTGGCGCAGACATGACTAACAATAGAAGAGGAACCTTTGATTTTTTTTTTTTTTTTTAGGTTTATGCAACAAAGGTCAATGGAAATTCTAGAAATAGAACAAAAATGCTACATTTTTTTGGTCCCCACACAATATCTCCATAACCATATGTAGCCTCTAAATGAAACTTGGTACAGACATGACTAATGATAAGAGGATGAACCTTATTGATTTTAAGGTTTATGGCAGAAAGGTCAAGGTCCCAAATTCTGAAAATAGAACAAATACAATATTGTTTCTGTTTCTGCACAGTATCTCTAGAACCACATATCATTTCTGTACGAGGCTCAGTACAGACATGACTTATGATGAGAAAAGAAACGCTTTTGATTTTGAGGTTTGTGCAATAAAGGTCAAGGTCAGGATTTCTAAAAATAGAACAAGAATTCACAATTTCACTAAGCTTGCATTTTCAAATTTTTCAACATATAGGAAAGGGTTCAATGCCAAGGTCAAATTTGTGTTGATTTTCTGATGTCGGGGCACTTAATACCATGTTATTGATGATAAATGAAAAGGTAGCCCCTGATGATTTGTTATTGACTGGCCCTTGCTGATTGGTTAATTATTGAGTCACTTGCTGATTGGTTTTTAACTGTGATAATATCTATTTGGTTTTTGACTTGGTAATTGTTTTTTGACTGTGGTTCTTGCTGGTTGGCAATCGACTGTTTTCCTTCCTGATTTATAATTGACTATGGTCATTGCTGGTTGGTTATTGGTTGTGACACTTGCTGATTGGTTATTGGTTGTGACACTTGCTGATTGGTTATTTGTCGTGACACTTGCTGATTGGTTAATATCTGTGGTCCTTGCTGGTTGGGCATTGACTATGATCCTTGCTGATTGGTTAATGACTGTTTTACTTTCTGACTGTTTTCTGAATACATCCCTTGCTGGGTGGTTAATTATAAAGTGATTCTTACCAACTTAGGGTTGTTTTTCGGTGATTTACTACTAGCTGTTCTTGATATTAGTTTAATACAGTTCAGCAGTTTTGGGATTTTTTATTGCCTTTAAATTTGTTTCTTCAAATTAAGAGTTATATACGATAAAAATCATGTGCAAATTGACTATTATAAAGAAAACAAACATATTTAAAAATTTCCCTGTAATCTGTTGGAGAACTGGTTTTGCTGAGAACATTTCTTAAACAAGCGCTAAAAATTCTAGTGGATTTTTTTTTATATTTCCACTGAAATCTCACATTTTGAGCATGTGCAGATGCATTTTTATTCAGTTTTTAAAAGCACATATATTTTAGTATGTTGTGTTTCACTTCATTGTCTCCCCTCTTTGAACCTCAATAGTGTACATACCACATGATCACTGCATGACAAGGTGATTGGACACAGCACAGCCAATCAAATTGCTGGTGACCAGTCATTTCAACTTCAAAATGTATAGTATGATTTTACAATCCTTAGTTTTTCTTCACAAGCAATAATAATAATTTACAGCATGAACAGAAAGCACTGCAGTTTCTTTATATATCAACTTTGTGTAAAATCTCGGTGTAGTGTAGCCTCTAAAATGGTGTGATTCCTGTGGATCACTTGTCCTTATGTACTGTCTAAAACAGACAAAAATTAAGGACCAAATTTAACTTAACAGCAAATACTTGATATTTTCTGCAAAATATTAATGCAGAAATTTTCATTTGGGATTTAATTTTGTTTGTTATAATTGACAAATTTTGTGCCACCTCTGAACTTGAAACCATTATGCAATAATATTTTCTTTGTCAAAAGTTGATTATTCATGAAATTTTGTCCCTTCATTCTCAATTTTTAGATGAAAAAAATCTACCTATTTCAATTTAATATTTACTGCAGAAATCAATGGTGGAACCATTTTTCATGTTCAAATTCTTTCTTCAGGACAAACAAATATTATCATGGCCTACTTATTTAAAATTTCAAAAACAAATTGTTCCTTTTCATACATACCGTATAAGTGGTTATTTTCGCAGGATGCAAATTTTCCAAACTAGCTGGACTTTATTTTCATGGGACTTCAGAAATAGTCGCTTATAAAGTGAAAATAACCACTTATATTGTATACTTTATGCCAGCAGGACTAGTGCATATCTGTCTGCAAAATAGATACTTTAACATGTCAATCAAATCTATTAGGATGAAAGTCCTGTTCAAAGGAGGAGGTATTGCTTTAAATGCTGATTGACAAGATCTTGTATTTTGTCCATGATTTGAGCCAAACTTCAAAATTTTTCATGTTTAGGCAACTAGGCAATTTTTAAGACATTGATGTAGTAAAATCAATGCTATTTTTCTAACAAACTATGTTTATTTCATGTTACTCATACTGGGACACTTCCGGGGCCAAAAAGTTAACTTATCTTAATTTGTCTTCATCTTTATTATTTGACCTTAACTCTACATCAATGAAACATAATATTCTAAATTATTAACTATTGTATTAATTTCTTTTGTTTTTTAACTATAGGGTAAAAAAGAAGAAACTCCTTTTATACCTGGACAAACGACCATCTCACCTGCCTCAGTTTTGTGATCTCCCTGGTCACCATGGAAACAGTAGTCTGCTTAGTTATGGACATGGTAACCAAGGAGAAGACTTTATTTGTTAATTCATTCATTGGTTGTTATTGATAAAGTGATCTATGATTGGTAATAATTATAATTAATAAATATAAATAAATATATATATAGTGGTTAGCTATTTATATGAAATATGCATGAATTTGTTGAAACCATTTTTTCTGGATTTTATGTTGATATTGAATATTGTATTATGTGTTGATTTATTAATTTTGTGTACAGCAGTAAATATCTATGAGGTTTGGGATTGGCTGTTATATGTTGTGTACTGCAGTAAATTTTGATAAGGTTTGGTATTGGCTATGTCTGAAATATTTTGTGTACTGCAGTTAATGTATATGATGTCTTTGATTGGCTGTTATATATATAAGAGCAGTATAAGGCAAAAAGTCAGAGTTAAAGAGGAAATAAATACTTTGAGCTGTTTGCATCAGATAGCAATTTGAAATTTATGTCTTACACAAAATGGGCATTAGATTATTAAAGTGTAGATGTTTTTTAGCCTTAAAGGAAACAAGAAAAATGTTACAGAATAGTAGAACTTTTTTAATAAAAGAAAAAAATTAAAAAATCATTTTCATTCATGTTGGAAGATGAAACAATGATTATCATGTGTTCAAACCAACCAATCACAAACCACAATAGGTGTAACTTTATATATCATGTTGTCTTGTAACTCTTGAATATCTATTTTAGGCAAGTGGGACAAATGCATTCGAGGTGCTAGAAGAGAGTTACTAATTTTAGAAAATTTTATTTGGTGCACTTTTGTTTTTTAAAGAGAAATTGGGTATCAATCTTAGGAATGAAAATATCATAACAGGGTATTTGCTAAAAATAGATATTCAAGAGCATTTTCTTATGTAGTTGTTATTTGCAATTTAATGTTGATATTACATGATTTCATAAAGAGTTTTAATTGGCTCTTTTTCCGTCCAATCATCTTCTCAACATATCTTCACTGCAGGGGCATATCTGTATACAAATAAACTAGTTATGCCTTTCGTTTTTAATTTAAGCACTTGGTTTGTTTTATGCATAAGAATTGTATTACCATTATAAAATGAAACGTGTGCAATTCTTTGAGGAATCGTTACAATTCAGGGATAAAACTTTAATAATATTGTTTTTTAAATGAATTTTTAATCACACAAGGGGTTGTAAATTACAAATCCCTTATGTACCATACACAAAAAATATAATCTAGATTTTTTTTTAAAGTATTTAAAATGAACTTGACAATATTTATGTGTTCAATTGATAATACACTAGAGGAGAGAAAATAGAACAAATATGTTAATAATTATATTTAATTTGAACTTTGGAAGGTCACAAAAATTGCAATGCAGAATTTTTTTCAGTGTATACACATAGAGAATTTTAGATTTCAAACCAGAAACCATGACAACGAAGAAATTTTTTTCAACTATATATATATGCAAATTTTTTCACCTGTTCAGAGTAATCTGTAATATTTGATTGTGGTGATAGGAAATCTTGGGTTATGCCCCTTTACCACTAAGGGAGATAGTAATTCCTGTTAGGTGGCCTAGGGAATTAATTGGCTTATCTCCCCTGTTCTTTCAAGCATGTTAGCTAAATTTTACATTATTCTGTGTGAAAGTAGAAGAATTTAATTCCAGAAAGTAGAAGCTTCATTTGACAGGACCAAAATTGGGTATCTCAATTGTTATTTGTTTTGAATTGGTCCCCCATTTTTTTGTACATTTTGAGATATTCCGCAGGAACAAATACTTAAGACATTTTATTTAAATTACATTCCATTTGTATGAATTTCCAATGCTATTGTTATTATTTGTTCTGAATATACATGTTGACGAAAATAAAAAACATCAAACTTTTTATGCAAATGTTGTTTACATTATGTTGTTTTGTTTACATTGTAAGGGGAGGCAATCCATATATAGTGCTGTGTACATGTTTGTGTGAAATGAACCATTGCTCTCATAAAGATAATTTTGTTGTTGTCCTAAAATTTGACCTTGATGAAAGCATAATCCTTCAAATATAGTTTGTTTCTTCTTCTTTATCGGTAGTGATCTTACAAATTTTTCTCAGTGGTGTAACCATTTTAGAAGTGACGAACTTTCTTCATAGACAAATCATCTTTACAATGTAAACATTTAACATTGTATTTGCTTTACATACTTGAATAATTCACCTTAAAAATAACACTGAATTAAAAAAAATACCAATTTTTTTTCAGAGATCATGTGATACTCCTCGCATTCACAGATTTAAACAAGTCTGATCCTGCCTTGGTTCTTTAGTTTAGTATACCTTGGCTTTAGCTAATATCAGGTAACTTCATGAATTGATGAACATTTGAATCACATGACAGTTACATAAACAAAATGAATTGAATTTTTCATTTTTATGGGAGCAAAGTTTTTCTTTGTAAATATAAATGTATTGTGTATTTTGATACTTTTTTCATGAATAAAAAGATGAATTTGTAGACAAACATTCAATGAAGTAATGATATCGTTAGAGAAATAGACAAGTTTTTTTGTGCAAAGAGCAATATATATTTGTGTTTGTTTTGTTTATTTTTGCTTTTTTCTTATTTATTTGCATAAGGAGGTCAATAAGGGGTGGATTGACATTTTATAGTTATGTTTTGATATAGTGTATTTGATAATAATACCCACAAGGACCTCTTAATGAACTTACAATATTTTGTTTTACCTGTCTCAAACGAAGAAAAAATATGCCATGGATGGGGTCCTGTAAGGATATCATTATAATGCTTGATTTATTTATATAGTATTCATTTATCCCCAATTGGGGCCTCAGATTGTGAAATCCATGTAGGTTGTTAATTTGAATAGCTTGTTTTTGTTTTTAATCATATTTTCATGATTTTTATTTATCTGCATACAAGCAATACAGAAAGATATGATCTCTGTTAAATAACCCTGTCTGGTGCCCCCAAAACTGGTTTTCCATGAAACTTACCTTTCAAGTACCATTTCAGCAACATTGGGCAACAATATAAGAGTTGTACATGAACTTTGCAACAGGAGTCTGGGAATAAGAAATTATGTAAGAGACTATATGTACCAGTGATTATAGAGTAATTGGCATAATGAGAACGTTGCAGTCAGTTATCTCCCTTTACCAATGAAGCTGAGGTAAATCCTTAAGTAGCCTCCCTTTAGTCTTGAATGCAAGGGAGACAATTTCAGGTACCTCCTCTGCATTGTTAAGGGATGTGATTATGAAGCTTCCCACAAGATTCTGAGGATTTTGAGACAGAATTAATTTATCCAATTTTGTTTTCAGATTTATATCTGGTTCCCTGTATTTTTTGTTTGTTTATTGGTTACCAGGTTTTAATGGTAGAGGTGTTATGTAGTATAGTCAATGCTTCATTGTAAGTAGAATTTCATCAATCTATTTTAAATTATGTTTGGCTTTTCTGTGTCTCTATGGCAACCATTTTGTCCCTTTATGTGTGGGTAACAAGACATTTCTGTTAAATATTGTTTAAAAGGGGAGCTAACTCCCCAATGTCAGCTGTAGTGTAGTTAAATAGCAGTATTGTACATACATAATACTCAGTTTTTTTCCGAACAAAATGTTACCTAACACTTCATTGACCATTTAACTAACCTTTGGATTAAACAGGGTAAACAAAGAGCAATATTTTATACAATCTTCTTGTTCAATAATCTTTTTGTGTAATATTTTTTCCTTCTTTATAAAGACAAGTTTTTGGTCTTGTAGTAATAACAATAATATTTCGGTGCAATACGTAGAACATTTTATATAATGTATTGAGTGAACTAATCATAATTTTCTGATTGTTAAAAGAGTGTTATCTTTTCAAAATAATGTTCTTTTGGATTGTCAAAAAGAATGTTATCTGATCAAAATAATGATTTTTCTGAAAAATTTTGAGGGAATTCGTTATTTTGAGCAGTGAACATCCTTTTGTGTTGAAATATACAAATAAACTTTAACTCTATTTATTATTGATTTTTTACCACTTTGTACTGTTTGAATTTCAAAAATGAATTATTTGTGATTTTACTTCATTTGAAATTGAAAATATAGTTCATATCTGAAATTGTTTACTGGGTAAATCAATTAACTTTGTATTATTTTTTATCCCCTTATTAAAAAATAATGAATTTGTAAATCAAAATTAATGACAATTTTTCCCCTTTTTTAATATTTACTGAATATCATGTAAATAGTAAATCTATTTATGGTAATATGTACATTACTTGTAGGCAGCTAAATATCTAGTACCGTATTCATTTTCAAAATTTAAATTTTAGATATGACAAAAGCCTCAAATTTAAAACAGTTTTAAAGAGAAACAACAAGACAATTGAATATATTTTTGGATCTTAGTTGGAGGACTATATTCCTATAAATATATGACTTTTGTTTTCCATGAGGTAGAATTTTTGCAACAGGCCTTTAGGCCACAATTAAAATTATCTTGAATTCTCATTCCTTCCAACCAAATTTTTTTGTCACCAGAAGATTAGTATTTTTGCTCGTTTTTGGGTATATTTTTTAAAAATATTTAAAGAATTTTGCACCATATTTGATAATTTTTTTTTTTTAAACTCGTTCGTCAGACCCCCTTTAGTTTTTGAAAACAATGGATGAAGGGGCACCTCTTGTACACCTGAAAAATCAGAACAGACTTATTTTTTAAGTAAGAAACTATTTTTCTAGACATTTGATTGCCTATAAGTAATGAACATTTTTTTAGTGTTTAGTATAGTTTATTTTTCTCTGTTGATTCAGAGACTAAATTATTTAGCGGTGTGATTGTTAGAATGTGTGATGAATAACCTGGCAAAAGGTCATAGGTCAATTACTTTCTGAACAAATCGTGATAAATTTCTGGTTTAACTTTAATGTGACTTGAAATTAATATACAGCTGCACTTGATGTGTAAAATTTTTCTACAAATTTTGAAAAAAATTTATGAGTTATCTCCCTTCAATCTGTCCCAGGGAAGGAAATGTTCATAAGGGAGATAATCTGTAAAGGGGAGAAACTCATCATGTTGACCTGATATTAAACTTGCCAGAGGCATATAGTATGTTGTGCAATGATACTTTTGCTCAAGACAACTCTTTATTTAATTTGCATATGACCTTGTGACCTTCAACAAAGATGACAAAGTGCCATATATTATTTAAAAGACATATAAGCATTTTCATTCTTGCAGCTTCTTATAAAATCTGATCTTCAAGCTTGAATAGGTAATCAAATTCTTACAATTTTTTGAAAATGGTCACATGATGTTGTTATTGGTTGATTGGTTGTTGAAGGTCACATGGGTCTTTGCTGTTACTATGACAATGACAGATTTTTGTGACTGTTTATATCTGAAATAAATCAGCAGATGTCTCCAATTTTTTTGTTTGTTTATTTCTATGAAAAAGAAAGGAAATGAGGTACATGTCAAGGAGACAGCATCCCATCTCAAGGTTAAAATGGCCCAAACAAAGCATCTAGGGGTCACTGTACGTTCTCCATAAGCAGGGGCGACACTAACCTTGGAAAACAAAGGGACCACAAGATGTCCAAATTCTTATGTCCTACAATCATTTTACCAGCCCAAAATATAAATTTGCTTTTAGGTTTGAGCAAAGCACATTGTTAAAGGCCTTATGGTGACTTTATGATGAACAACAACAATTAAAGCATTGTTCCATTGCTTTGTTTTACCGGGTATTTGTAATAACTTTGTCTCAAGTATATTTACTCCATATCCCTTCATTGCTTATTGAACGATCAGTATTGTAAAACACTAAAATGTTATATACACTAAATATATTATCCTTTGAATGCATTTCTTGGTTCTACCATGTATTTGTAGATACCTTGTCTCATATACTTTTACTCCATGTCTTTTCATCTTTGGAAATTCAACCAGCCTAAAGACTTACCAGTTTAGATTATTTAGTTGTCCTTCCTGAGTTTTAATGCTCTCAGGTCTAATATTGGTGTTGAACTATTGAAGATGGAAAATAAACTGTCAGCTCCAAATATATAATACATTATAAGTAGTACTGATTTGGTCCAGCAAAATATCCAGATGAAATATTATTTTATCATTGTCCACAAGCATCTGGAATACCCCGTACAAATATTTTGCAGGATGATGTAC
Source organism: Modiolus philippinarum (assembly GCA_002080025.1). Taxonomy (NCBI): domain Eukaryota; kingdom Metazoa; phylum Mollusca; class Bivalvia; order Mytilida; family Modiolidae; genus Modiolus; species Modiolus philippinarum. Next base: position 34,002 of record MJUU01003545.1, on the reverse strand, counting down.
AAACTTGGATACAATAGTCCTTTAAAAATTGTATTCGGAAGGTGTTACCTCATCCAAGATGGCCGCCAGCTTGGAACATAATTTTAACATTGGACTCTATGGAAAAGACATTCAAAGATCTCGGAAACTACCAGTCCAATTATAACCAAACTTGGGCATCATGGTCCTTAGATGGTCCCTTCCGAAAAAGGTATCGGACAGGGCTATACCTCATTCGAGATGGCTGCCAGCGGGGAACATGGTTTTACATTAGACCAAAGGAAAAGTCATTTTTTGATCTTCTCAGAAGCTACCAGTCCAATTGTGACCAAACTAATGCACAATGGTCCTTAGATGGTCCCTTCCATAAAAGGTTTTCATAGATCCGTTCTTCATTTCAGATGACAGTCAGCAGAGAACGTATAGTTTTGATATTGGACCCTATGGAAAAAACATGGAATGATCTTCTCAAAAGCTACCAGTCCAACTATTACCAAACTTAGTCACAAAGTTCCTTAGATGGTCCCTTCGAAAAAAGATATCCTGCAGGTACTGTTTTCCAGTCGTTCCGTCCCCAGTCGTTCCGTCCCCAGTAGTTCCGGCCCCAAGTAGATCCGGCCCCAATTTTAAAGTAGTTCCGGCCCCATATTAAATTGGTGATTAACAACCAACACGTTTTAATGACTCTGCTTGTTTATGCAAAATGAATTTATTAATTAAATTAATCATTTGTTTAATTAATTAAACTAATTAGCTCATCAGTATATCAAGAAGCCAATTGAAAACGGATGTTTTCTTAAAAAGGGGTGATTAGTGGGTATTAAATATTAAGAAAAATAATAATTACTGACTTATTAATGAGTTAATAAAAACTTTAATTACTTTGATGTTTCTCTTGATTGCAAAATCACAATTATCAGTTCAATGACGAAGGTCTTAGAAAACATCTTACATGTTTTGTAAATCATTAGGCAAAAAGGAAAAACTGAAACACAATGAAGCAAATCAATTATTATGTCGCCCCAGACGTAGTCGGGACGACATATTGTTTTTGGTCCGTTTCTTTGTTATTATTATTATTACGCTTTCTTTCTTTCTTCCACCTCTTTTTGTCAGGCTTATTTCTCAATGATGCCTGGACAGAAATCATTCATATTTGGTACAAAGTTGGAACACTATCTGGAGGGGTGCATGCAAGTAAAAATTTTTTCAAAGTCGCCGCCATTTCCAAGATGGCTACCAAAATACCAAAAATTCGAAATTCGTCCAATTTTAACAAAAATTGAAATTTTCTCAATATTGCTATGATGGAATTCATTCTTATTTGCTACAAAGTTAGATCACTATCTGGAGGACGGTATGCAAGGAAAATTTTTTTCATCATGGCCGCCTTTTCAAAATGGCCGCCAAAATACGTAAAATTCTCAACTTTGTCCGATTTCAACGAAATTTGATTTCTAGGAAGATTTTGATGCTGCGAACAAGCTGGAATCATCCAATTGGCTGTCGGGGGCGACATCAGCTATTGCTTGCAATTGCAAATCTAGTTATTCTTCTTATTCTCACCTGTTTGTTCACGACTAATGAATTAGAAAATACTGAAGTTACTGTACATTTAGTTTCTGCAGATGGCCATTTCGAAAACTCATGTCTCCAAACTCAGCTGAGGACAAGCTATGCAAGACGAGGTACTCCTTAGTTTTAAGCAAAATTTGTAAAAATAGTAATGGTGGATTACATGATACCCCGCCACGTTTCACAAAATTTCGAAGTATCAAGGGGCATAACTCCAGAACCCCTTGGACCTCTGAACCCATATTTGAACTCGACCTGAGTTTTGTGGTGAACAAGCTACATACCAAGTTTGAAGACTGTATGTTATTCCGTTCAAAAGTTATCAGTCGGAAATCTTCGGAGGACGGATGGACAGACGGACTGACGGACACACGACTGAGGGTATCACATAATACCACGGGGTCAAAAAGCAGATGAAGCTGAAAAGGAACAAATAACCAATAGTATCTAAATCAAATTAAAGCCAAATATGCCAATTTTATAAAAACAGATGGACTGCCAGACACCCCTCATTTTCAGACGAAAATGACCTCAAAGCAATTTTTGTTTTTTAATTTCCAAATCGAGATCGAAGTAAACACTATGAATGTTACCATGACAATTATCAGTTGTCATGATGGTCAATAATTGGATAATATAATATTGGGACGGATCAACTTTGGGGCCGGAACAACTGAGGCCGGAACTACTTGGGGACGGACTGGTTTGGGGACGGAACTACTTGATACCCAGGTACTACCTCATCCAAGTTGGCCGCCAACAGGGAACATAGCTTTAACATTGGATCCTTTAGAGAGACATTCAATGATCTTCTCAAAAGCTACCAGTCCAATTATTACCAAATTTAATTACAATGTTCCTTTGATGGCCCTTTCCAAATAAGATATCCGACAGGTCCGTACCTCATCCACGATGGCCACCAACTGGGAACATAGTTTTGATATTGGACCTCAAAGATCTTCTCAGAAACTACCAGCCCAATCAAACCAAACTTAGACTCAATGGTCCTTTCCAACAAAAAATATGAGACGGGTCCAGTACCTCATCCAAGATGGCCGAAACCAGGAAACACCCTATGGTTAAATGCGAAAACAAATTCAATTAATGAAGGGAAGATAACAGGAAACACTTACAATGGCCGACATTACAATCACATGTCACAACCAACCAGGGAACTGCACAAGAAAAACAATTAATTGACAAAAGACAAACATGAATAACAATAGGAACTCGGGATAGCAAGACTTGGTACCGGCACTGGCAACAGTATGGGTACCCAAACCTAAAATCCCATGTTTGGTATGACTTAATAACAAAAATATCTGCAAAAGTTTATTGTTCATCGAAATTTAATTTTTATTACTGCAACTTGTACTATACATTGAATTGTTCTAATTAAGTACATCAAAACACTTCCTTGTTGTCTTTAATTTAAATATTATGTTTTATGAAAATGATGTTTAAAAAAAGGAGATGTTAAAATCCAATTGGAACAAAACTTGATCACAGAAGTCCTTGGTAGTCCGTTCAAAATTTGTGTCTCGTATGTCTGCATCCAATCCAAGGTGGCCTCAAGCAGGAAACAGATATGAGAAATGCCATTCATCTCTCTAATTCAAGGATGGTCCAGGTGAGCGATAAATGCTTTATTAGTTAGCCATTTTTTGTCTCGCACGCGACGAAAAACGCGGAAAGCGAGACATATGCGTACAAAGTATGGCGGCGGCGACGGCGACGTAAACTTTCATGTTAGGTTTTTGTGATTAGGTCATTTTCTCAGTGACTATAAGTGGTAGGTCAATGATATTTGGTATAGTAGTACATGACAGTCTGCTATATGGCTTTTGTCTGTGACCTCAATTTCACAGTCCAGTGAACATGTTTAGTTTTTGTGCTTAGTTTAGTTTAGTTTCTTAGTAACTATAAGTGGAAGGTCAATGATATATGGTATGTAGATTGGTCTTAGGTAGTACACGACAGTCTGTCATGTGGCTTTTGTCCTTGACCTCAATTTCTCGGTCTAGTGAGCATGTTAAGTTATTGTGATTAGGTCATTTTCTTAGTGACTATAAGTGGTGGGTCAATGATATTTGGGATATAGGTTGGTCTTGAGTAGTTCATGACAGTCTGCTATATGACTTTTGTCCTTGACCTCAATTTCACGGTCCAGTGAACATATTAAGTTTTTGCGCTTAGTTTAATTTCTCAGTAACTATAAGTGGTAGGCCAATAATATATGGTATGTAGATTTGTCTTAGGCAGTACATGACAGTCTGTAATATGGCTGTTGTCCTTGACCTCAATTTCATGGTCTAGTGAGCATGTAAAGTTTTTGTGATGAGGCCATTTTCTCAGTGACTATAAGTGGTAGGTCAATGATATTTGGTTTATAGGTTGGTCTTGAGTAGTACATGACAGTCTGTTAAATAGCTTTTGTCTGTAACCTCAATTTCACGGTTCAATGAACATGTTAAGTTTTTGTGCTTAGTTTAGTTTTTCGGTAATTATAAGTGGTAGGTGAATGGTATATGGTACGTAGGTTTCAAAATTTCACCTTGGTACTGTTTGAGGGTTAGAGAAGTAACACGTACCATGGCTCTCAATTGGTTTTGTCTCAGGGTTAGAAAATGACAATAACCAATCAGTAACCTAACAGATATTTCAAAATATATGCCTCATTGGCCGTGTGACGGGTGCTGTGTGCAGAGCAGGACATGCTTACCCTTCCGGGGCACCTGATGTCACTCTTGTTTATTGAGAGTTCACACTGTTAGTGCTTTAGTTTTTTGTGTTGTATATGTAACGTTCGAGTGTTTTGTAGGCATGTGGTGTCTTTGGTCTTCCGTCTTTTGGTGTTCTTGCTTTAGCCTTGTCTCTGGACTTTGATTTGTGTAACTTGTGCTTTGTTCCTTCGGTATTCTACTGCCGTTGTTTTGGTCTTAGGAAGTATATGACAGTCTGTCATATGGTTTAGTGTCCTTGACTTCGATTTCACGGTCTAGTGAGCATGTCAAGTTTTTGAGGTTATGTCATTTTCTAAGTAACTATAAGTGGCAGGTCAATGATATTTGGTATTTAGTTTGGTCTTGGGTAGAACATGGCAGTCTGCTATATGGCTTTTGTCTTTGACCTCAATTTCATGGTCCAGTGATCACGTTAAGTTTCCCAGTATCTATTAATGTAAGTTATGTGGGTTTGTCTTAGATGGAACACGAGAGCCTGCTATTTGGCGTATTTTCCCCTGTCTAGTGAACATGTTTGGTTTTTCAGTATCTATCAATGGTAGGTCACCGATATTTGGCATTTTGGCTTCGAGTGATACAGGAAAGTGTGTTATATTGCTTAGTCAGTNACCCTAATTTCACAGTCCCACGAACATGTTAAGTTTTCTGATTTAGTCAGTTTGAGTTTTCACATCTAAGTGGGGATGGGCGAGACATCAATTTGGGTCCACACTTGTTTAATTCTAGTATTCAAATGTGATGTTTTTTCATATACATCGCAGTTCCTCTGGTCTATCATTGACACTAATTTCTATGTACTTTTACCCCAATTAAGGCTGTCTCGGTCCTTTCCAACCCATAATCATAGTTTTTTAATGGCTGTAGACAATATGTATTAATAATAGTGAATGTTGTTCTTCGCCGGGTCAACTTGATTTCCCAAGCTCACTTCCTAGTGTTAGAACTGTCTTTGTTAGAAACTGTCAGCTAACTTCAATTCTGTTGTATTTGAAAAATTGTGTTTCTAATATTCCGACCTAAACCATAATCCTGTTTATCATATTTTTAGCTTAAACCCAATATCTTTGCATTGTTTTCTCTTTGCTTATTCCTCGTGGCATATTTTCTCATCCATGTATCGCGATCAAGCATCCCGACATTAGATAATGTTTTGTTCTTTAATCACACCCCTTGCACTTTAAGATATGGTCGTATTTCCGAAGTCATCTAGTTTTGGTAGTTTGTTTATGGAGCTTTTGGTCCTCCAGTCACGAACCATGGAATTATGTTTAATACTTCATCCATAAAACGTCTTACGTAATCTGCTAATTATATGTCTCTGGTTGAAGCGAGCAGGTGTGGAAGCGATGTCTGCATAGTTATTAGGAACAAGGCCCTGTGGTTGAACACGGCTAACAAAGATGCTGGTACTGCTATTCACGAAAGGGGTTACACACAAAAGGTAACAATTTAAACCACTCGAGTTACTGAATGTGTTGGAGCAAAGACATATTTAGAAATTGTAATGCTTCATTTTTTTTAAATGAAATGCAATGAAAGGAGACAATTTTTATATGTTCATCAAACAAATAATACAGTAAAGTCAAGCCTTCTGAAATGATGTTCCAAATACTTGTTTGATCATTTTACTTTTAATTTTGATGACTGTCTGGTCATCATCGCAACACATAAACACAGGAGTCTAAAATCCAAGCAATAAAGTGATTATGTTACATAAAATGTCCTGAAACCCCACACGGAGCTACATTGTGAAGCTATGACCCTCAGTTTTCATCGAAGAAAAAAATTCTAGATGTGTTTCCTTAAGAAAGGCAACAATTGTACATGTTGTAAATTGTGTTCATTGGATATATATTATAGAAGATAGAACAGTTTTTCATTCCACATGAAATAACAGAAAAAGAAATGAAATGCAAGTGAGAAAATCTAAAGACTTGCATATCAATACCAGACTCGGAAACAATGACATAAACATAACTGAGATCTTTGTTTCTGCCAAAAAAAAAACAACTTTCTGTTGGTTTTTTTATACTGCCCCTACTCAAGTTGCAAACACTATAAAGCTGTAAATTTCTTGCTTGCATGCGATCATAAAGCTAGAAAACAGTAATACTGCGTTTTGACGCTTTGATTTGAATGTCTGTCTGGCGACTGACTGAACAAGTTGCTGGCCCTTTTATATATTGGAAGTCACTTGACTAAGTTGGTTAATTTACTAACAAAGGATTTGGTTGGTTGAATTTCCTGCATTCTGATTAGTTGATTGTGATTGTAGTGACAGTGAATGCTTGGTTGAATTTCCTTCATTCTGAAAGGTCTTTTTTGTACAGATTCAATCCACTTTTTGTTTCTGGATTACGTAATTAATTATACTTCAAATATTAATGGATTGATGTTGATTGACCTGATTTTTAGTCATAATTTTGTGATAATGACAACTGTTCTGATCTGGTTCGTTAATGCTTAATATATGGCAATATTGAACAGCATTTTTCCACATTTCAACAGCAGCAGACAAACACTACTACTTACCTTCCACCATCACAGAAGCAGACATGTCCGTACTATCTACTTCCTATCACCTACGGTCAGCGGATATCTCCTACTATCTACTACCACCGCCAAAACCAGCAGTAGCAGACATACCCCAACTATTTTCCATCCACAATCAGAATCAGCAGACATACCCTATAAGATCTACCTCCAAATGGCCAGCAGCAGATATATTTTCCAGAATCTATCTCCTGCAACCAACAGCAGCAGATTGCCATACTATTTACTTTCCACCATCAAGCAATAGCAGACAGGACCCAAATACTGCCCATTTCCGATTACCACCACATTACCAGTCAAATCCCTTCTATATACACCCATTAGCATCAAAGGAAGACTATTTTTCACCTCCCGCCACAAAGCAGCTTCTGAAATAACCCTGAAATGACCCAAACGCCGATTCTATTTGGATCCTTTCAATATCTAAATTTTTGTAAATTTTAATGAAACTAAGGAGTATCTCCCTCATGCAAAGCACTGTCCTAAGATAATTTTGGCTTTACATTTAGATCATATTGGTTCATTTGCTCTCTATCAGATTTTGAGCATCTTTGAGTTTATGGTCTTCCAAACGTTTAGATTTTATCTGCACTGAAGAGACAAAGATTGTCTAAATGCGCATATGCAGAAAAATAAATTCAGTTACATTGGTATCAAGTTATTTCTTACTCCATCGCCTGCAGCACAAGATATATCTGCTGCTATATATCTCCCGCTATCCCAAACAGCAGACATACCACTATCTACTTTGAATTCCACAAACCAGTGGCAGAAGACGTACCTACACTATCTACTTCCAACCACCACAGCATCAGACATAAACCTACTATTTACTCCTACCACCATAGCATAGGACATAAACCACTTTATGCCTCCTACAAGAAGCACAGACTGCCATACATCTACTACCGACCTCCTTCCGGAAGTTACAGCAGACATAACCCTACTATCTACCCTCACCAAAACAGCAGCATTTATATCCCGACTATCTACCTCAGAACAGCATTTATGGAAGATATACCTGCAACCACACAACAGCAGCACACCCACCAGCAGCTGCAGACTTCCCTCCTTATCCCTCAGCAGCAGCTGTTCCATGTAAAATTACAAAATCACTACAATAATGTTCATGCGCTTTGGTATAGGATCAGCATGATATATAGATAACATATAGCTGGGAGGGTGACAGAGCAGATTGTTACCCCGAGAAAACATTGTCAACCGATGCGAAAATGATCTTACATATGATAGATTGAATTGTCAAATTAATTTTTGTTCGGGAAAACTCTTCTTAAGTATAATAATGTAAAATGTTTTATTTGAAAAGGGGATGTAAGCAGGCTTAAAGAGTTGTTGGAATTAGGACTTTGTGGATGCATCGAGTTATTTTTCAGGTCATGGCATATATCTTATTCAAGGACACATATATCATGAATATGAAAGAATATGAAGTAAATGCACACGAGACAAAGTATCTACAACAACACGGAAAAAGCAAGCAATGGAACAACGCTTTTATTGTTGTTCTTCGTCTTAAGGTCACCGTCAACAATGAGCTTTCCTTATACCTCATAGGAAGTTCAAGACGGTCACAGGCACCGCTTTGAGCGGATTTCATTTATAATTGTGGAACAGCGCTACATCCATCTTCCTGCGGTATGACTTTGGATTCCCATGGTTCATATTGCTTGATTCCCATGTCGCATATACATGATACATGTTTAGGCACCGACCATTTAACCTGAAGGGGCGGGGGGGGGGGTTATGTTTTTTTTTTCTGGGCAGAAATACGCGACGCGAAACAATTTATTTATTTTTTTCACGTGTATCAACATTTTTTTTTTTTCAAAATCAACATTATTTTTTGGGACAGAAAGCCTCCGTCAGAATTTTTTTTTCATCATTTTGGCAGCCAAAATATTTTTTTCACATAAAATCGGCTCGATTTTTTTTTTAGAAAAAACCATAGCCCACCCCCTTCAAGTTAAATGGTCGGTCCCTTACAGTTAATCTAATGCTACACATATCTTGATCCTTGTTTGCCAAGGTTCAAATATCTAAACCAGTAATATCTCAGTTTAAGTTGCAATCTAATTGTGTTTGCGGTTTGTATTGTAGGCAAGTAAGTAACTACCTTGATATTTATTTGTCCACTAATTTTTAATTTAGATTTTATCTGCACTGAAGAGACATAAGTTGTCGAAGCGCGCATATGCAGAAAATAAATTCACAGTAACTTCGGCATTTAGTTATTTTTTAATCTAGTGTTATGCATGGGTAAGTTTCCAGTGAAACAAACTGCTAAACGCATACCTGAAAGTGGAAAGTGTATACGCAAATATCCAAAATTATAGTTCACTGAAGTCCACCAATAAATGTCCAAAATGAATATTCCTAATATAATCCTCACTAAATAGTTGATAATATATTCACAATAATTGATGTCGATTTCCAATACGAAGATGTGCGTGATAATCCTATATAAACTAATTAATCCTATATAAACTTATTAAACTGACTGACTTAACCTTTTCAGCTACCATATTTATATACATTTATTATTTCCAGAAAAATCATCACAAGATATAACTGGAACATTCTAATCAACTGATAATCACATGCCGTGACTAAAATGATTATGTAAGGAAAACTTCTAGAAATTTCCATGTGTTAAAAACTAAATTTAAATTCTAGAAATTTCTATATGTTCTAAGGTGTAATAACCTTGACCATTGTTTATTGTAAACAAGTTACATAAATAGGCCAAACAGATTATATATTATCAAGGCATTACAAAATAAAAACAATGAATAAAATGCATTCTTAAAATATTTACAATATTTAATTACCTATAACAATATCTAAGACACATCCACTGACAAAACATTACTCCAGATCCGGAATTAAATACAGATTGTAACATTGCTTAAAATAAAGGTCAAAACGAACTTATTCTTATAAAGAACCTCGTAATTGTCCGCATCCATACAATGACAAAATATAATTCAACCACCTCCTCTAGTTTCTCAGATTTGGACTTAAACGTTAACTTTAACATGAGTCATTCATGCATAGAATATAAGTCAAAGTGACCTCATTATCAGGAATCTCGTGACTGTCAAAGACGCATCCACTGACAAAATATTATTCCCCTTCTTGCTCTAGTAGGATCGGGATTTTAATGCAAACTTAAACCTAAGTCACTCATGCAAGAAATGTAGGGCAATGTGACCTAGTTCTTATCAGGAACCTAGTGACTATCCAAGACGTATCCACTGACAAAATAGTATTCCTCTGCCTGTTTTGGTACTATTTTAGATCTTGTCTTTCACGCAACTTTAACCTGAGTAACTTATGCTTGAAATGCAGATCAAGGTTACCCAATTTTTAAACCAACTTCAAGACTATCAAAGACGCATGTGTTGACAAATGCTCATCCATCCATGACCTGTAGTACAAAAGATACTTGGACTTAATTAACGTTGTGACGAACAAACGGACAGACGAGCTGGCAAAACGCTATATCCCCAACTCTGTTTTGCAAGGGGATAGCAAAGCAACACTATTGTTTATTCATATATATAATAACAGCCAATCACATGCGATTTTTATGCATTATTTCAATGAGGAAGACGTCACATTTCGTTTATTTTGAGTCGCACCAGTATTCTATATATATA
>MJUU01003545.1:9653-20590 GCA_002080025.1 Modiolus philippinarum | reverse complement strand
GATTTAGATTTTGCTACAGTTGACAAATTTACTGAACATCACATATCAGACGACTAGAATAATGCTATACCAGAAGTTTATGAATCGATATAAGTAAATTAGAACCGATTCAATAAATTTGTCCCCGCCATCAGTTTGTGACGTGTATATCTATTGTCTGCTTCTGTGTTAAATAAAACACAATCTCATCAAATGTGGTTGGTTACAGACAAAATATTGTATACATTCATACACAATGTAGCATTGTGTCATCTTTTTACAAAGGAACTGTCAAATATTGATGTAGAAGCAAACTACGAATCAGTCACAACATCATTGCATTTGATTGGTCAGGAAGTTCAGGTAGGGACAGATTTATTGAATCGACCCTATATCATGGAATGCATGGAAGCAGTGCAAAATGAGCAAAATGAATCGGGTGAAGTGGGACACGCCATACCACAATACTGGAAAAATTTAATACAGGGTTCTTCAAAATTAATTGAAATAACAAATGAATTATACTCAATAGTAAAAGGAAATGCAAAGTCATGTACTGTGGAAGTACTTAAATTCGTGGTTTTGTGAATTACAGTCAAACTTGCCTTAGCGGTCACCTTGAATAAGCAGCCACCTGATTTTAAAGGTCACCTTATATGGTCCCCTTCGTTGTATAAAAGGCCACCTGTCTTAAAAGGCCAGTTTTACTTCTTCCCTAAGGTGACCTCTTAAATCAAGTTTCACTGTATTTACATTTAGACTCTGCGGAAAAATGCATTTCGCCGGGAACTTAATTTCGTGGTTTCAACGAACCACGAAATCCACGAAAATTTGAACTCCACGAACAAAACGACTTTCACAGTAAATTTTTTTATAATGAGTATTTGTCAATGTATTCGGAGTCACCAGTTTAACAACAAAGAAAATGGTGTGAGGAATTGGGTATTGAAATTTTGAATTGGGATGTTATCAATCAGCGACCATTTCAGATTACAAAGAATAATAGATTCATCAATTTTCAGTACAAGATTCTCCATAGAATTTTAAGTAAGTTGTCTAAAGAATAAAGGAATCCCACTTTCTGTTCTGAGACAAAGGAAACTGTTCTACACCTATTTTGTGAATGTCATTTTATTAGGAATATTTGGCTTGAATTGGAGGAAATACTTAAAAACAAATGTGCACTTTCTTTGAAATTTTAGTCTCAAGAACATTCTGTTTGGTTCAGACACATTCAGCTTAGCGATTATGACACTTGTAAACCGGTAATTCATATCATCCAGTTATGTAAACAGTCTAGGATTTCACAGTCTCGCCTTTCAGCTCTTCACATCTTGTTGAAAACGTTATCTCAAACAAGTTTGTACGTGCTTTGAAGTAAACACGCCAATGAAACAATTTTTCTGGTCAAGTGATTTTAGAAGAGATCCGTATGATATATACGCGTGTATATAGAGCTTTGTGAAAGATTATGTAATCGCTATGCCTTGGTAATTTTTCTCTAATTTCACACGAATCACTTAAATACACTCACAATATTGATGTCGGGTGCGTGACTCAGTTAACTTGCAATGACTATTTCATCTGCAAAGATCACCATAAATATCCTTCTACCCGTGGGGATGTCTAATTAACATTGCCAACATAGAAAAATTCTGCTGTATGGCCACTACGGTTAGTCATTCTACACGTAGGAACAATGTGATTCAGATTGCTAGCCAGGGTAAATACTGTTGTACACCGACTTTGTTTTATTATTCTTCCCGTCATGGTAATTCATTCTAACCACCAAAGGGTAATAACAACATTATAGAACCGCTAGGAACCGAAATTCATTTCTTAATTATTCTGCCCGTTAGAGAAGTATGAACCAGGTTAACCAATAAACAAATTTACAGAGACCAATTTGGCTACCATTACTACAAGACAGATCACTGTGATTCATAAGGCCTACATTTGGTATTAGTAATCACACATTATTCTATAACTTTTCTTTGTAATTCGGAAAATTTAAAGGAGAAAACTTCTACCATGGTTACAATGAACAATCTTTGATTTGATGGTCTGTCTGGAAATTTCTGTCAAGGCAACGATACTTTAATATGTTACTACATAACAGTTGTTGCGTTAGAGGCGAAAGTAATTATAGAGTCCTTTGTCTAGTATTTTGTTATTCTACTGTTTAGTGTCACTGAATCAGATGCTATTCAGGTGCTGTTGAAAATACGATGTTACTAATAACGGCAATAGAATTCCGAAGGTTAAAGCAATGGAATTTACAAAAATCGAAGTCCAAAGACATGGCCAAAACGAGGACACAGAATACAATGACGTTAAACACAGAAAACAATGACTTTAAACACAGAAAACAATGACGTTAAACACAGAAAACAATGACGTTGGACAGATACAAAGCACAGAAATAGAAAACACAACACTCAAAAACAAGGCACAAGGTGAACTCCAGTGAAACTGAGAGTGAAATCAGGTGCTCCGGAAAGGTAAGCATGTTCTGCTCTGTTAACAGCACCCGTTACACTGTAAGTGAGTCAATCTAGGAAAATGTCAAAATCGGTAGTCAAATCCGGGAAGACGTGAATCTATCTGAAAATGTCCGCTTTCACTTGTGATACTGACAAGTCATATTTTTCAATGATGTTATGGTGACGGCCATATAATTTCTTGAGGGATGAAATTAACAATGGTTGAACAAATCCCTGACTAAGCAGCTTTTGTGACTAAGAGAGGAAATCATTTAATAACTGATAGCAATTCTGGGATTTGAAATTGAAGGATTCAATATGTTCCCGAACCAACAAAAAGCAGAAAGGGTTTACTAAGGCAGAGTTGAAATGTCATCAAAGAGGAACTGAAAGTCTCGTTTAATTGAAAACTTCTGGGAACATAAAGTATACATAAAAGTTGTATATATTCGACTTCGAACGTCATAACAAGTTTACACCATATTTTTACTTAAGGGGGTACGCTACTCCATTTGAAAATAAATAGGATTTCAAATAAACATGATTTTTTGTTAGAAAATAAAAAAAAAGAAGTAATTTAAGTGAAAAAATTGATAGGATGATGATCTCGTTTTTGAGATTTAAGAGATTGAAAATTTGGCGGGAAACTGAACTCCTCTGATTTTTCATAGGATTAACATTAACAAGGTTTGACCATGAATGAATGTGACAGTATAAATAGAATTCAATGAAATTTTTACAGAATACTCTCAAAGATGTATAAAATGAAATTATGGAAAATAATAAGGGGGTCAATGGGCAAAAAATTATAATGCTTTTAAATGGATAAAACCCGAGGATTCCGAAAATCTGACAAAATTCCCAAAACATGAGGAGCGAACCTCCTTAAAACGTTTAATTTCGATTTGCTTCTATGAATTCTTTGTGTACCACGACGAGACTTACAAACCCCATTGAAATGAAGCCACACAATAAATTATTCTACTTGTATAAATTCTCAATATTCAGTTTTAAGGCTATAACATGATTCGAAGCATGCCACGCATCATTGATTTAATACTGTTTTGGCATTCATATCATTAAATTGTTCACATGTCTCTGTTTAAAGGATCAGCTAAGAGAAAATACTACCTTGCAATCATCACATGCTGCGTTGCATTTCTCAAAAGTTCAAATTAATGACATCGGCTTTTACAAGTACTAGTAGATATATTGAAGGAGTCTTCGTCTTGAGGTGTCCAGGGTACGCTTTAACGTCAATATCATTTTCATCAGTGGCCATATCGATTTATCACATCCTGTTTTCTGAGAAAATATCACACTATCACGTCCTCTGTTCTGCACACTAGTCATTCGGCTAATCGGGCGAATTGTCGGTTGATTTTGTTTAACATGCGGTTACAACGACGATGAGTCCGTTGATTGGAGAAGGTTACAGTCAGTTAATCAGGATATATCGTAATATCAACAGAAATGTCAGTCAATTGTAGGAAAATAATTTTGTGTCTTCCAGTGGAGAAATGATGTACGAATATTGTTTAAAAACATTTTTTGTCAACACTGTAGAATATAAACGCATTTTGGAAAGGCGTATTACTCACGACTATATTTTGACCTCTGCAGATGTAAACAAACTTTAGTTTTAAGTATTCAAGAAAAAATACACTTCATTCTGGGCTTTATCAAGGAAGTCACTGTAACGACCATAAGCCCTTGAGTAGCGAATGAGTTGTGAGATGTAAATTCCATATGCTGGTGCTTTTGGAATGTTGCTACAAAGAAAAGGGAAGTTGACTATTGGAAAAGTCATTGCGTTTGTCATACAACCTAGTTTGTAATGTACCTCTGTTGTCAATTTCAAGATGAAGGTCAAGGAACGAGGCCGATGTGGAGGTATCTGTAGTATCTTTAATTTCAAGCTATTTTGGATACATAAGATGAAGAAAATCGCCAAAGCAAGGATTGTTTAGTGATAAAATAGCATCTATATAACGTAAGCTGAAATTAAAAGACTTGGCCAGTTTTTGTCTTTATTTTGAAGAAGCCCTTCAATGAATTTGATAATTACTGTGTCATTTTCTCAACCAAAGTCAACATATATGTGTTATTATTCATTATCATTGGTCGTTTTCATGCATATTCTTGTGAACTATCTACTTGAAATATTTATTGTACTGATTTTATACATCTCTGGGTTTATGGTCTTTCAAATATTTGGATTTGATCTGATCTGAGAAGAATAGCTGTCGCAGATCTTTGAGATTCTTTTGATATTTGTCTCCTGTTGGTGGTAATCTCGTATGAGCTGTTGACCTATTTTGTATGATTTGTGAAGGGTATTGTCCTTATATAAATACAATTCCGAATAAGTTGCTTAGATGTTGGCAAAAACAGACTTTTCTGGAATCTTTTCTGGAGTATCTCCCTCTGACATAGCCTTAGATAATTTGGGCTTCTGTAATTAGATCCTTTTAGTGATTTGTTTTTCTCAATCAGTTTTGAGACTTATTTCGGTTTATTGATTGTAAACTGTTTTGATTTGATCTGTACTGAAGAGATATGAGTTGTTGAAATGGCGTTATGCAGAAATGACATTCACAGTAACTTCGGTATTTTGTTTTTTTAATTGGGCTACAGACGGTGTCATTATAAAGTTATTATGCCTCCCAATGGCAGCCATTTTGAACAAGTTTCTGAAAAGGCATTGTGATGAAATTGTGATGAAATTTATTTCTATTTCTATTTTTCAAAGTTTTAAAAAAATTGAAGTATTTCCATTGGGCACAACATTATTTTCTGTTGGTCACTATAATGGATCTTTTCCCTCTTTTGACTAGGACTAATATTCAAAAATATCAGATGAGAACAGGGAATGTTATTATTATATGGTCCAATAAGAATCTATGCTTCACAATATCGGCAATCTTGGTAAAAGTGCAAACCGAACAAACTATGTTTACAAGGGACAATCCAAAGACTACTGTTGTCAAGCGTACACCCAACTGACGGCCTCTGCTCAGATTCAGAGAAGATCTGCGAATTTGCGAACAGATCTGCTCTGAATTGCGAACTTGGACAAGATGTTTTCTACAAAATCGATGACATCGACTTCCAAAGGGATATCAGATATTTCTGTTGTATCAAAATAAGCAATGATCAAATCGTTGACTACATACGTTAGTTAATTTTTTGGTCGTTCGATGAAAAATTGGTTAAAAATTACTTATTCCATAAATACTTACTCGGTACTTTTTATGTGCAGCTACTGTGGACAGCATTAAGTCAAATTTAAAATATCGTATATCTTCGGGAATGAAATACGGGGTAAACATCGACTATGTTTATGCAATTACAGTCCAGGGTAGGACTTTAATTAAAATCATCGAGATATCAAAAACAAAGTTTAAAGTATTTCATAGTTGAATTTTGCAAGTACTGTATAGAATATTTTATTATCACAAACTTAGCAAGCATATCCCCAATGTATTGCATATATCATACAAATGAAAGTAAATATAAATAACCATCTTCCTAAGCAAATTACCCTTTACAAGCCAAAGAGAATAAAGGCTTATAAATGTCTATTATCGACCGTAAGTCTTTGTAATAAACCTATTATAAACTTTGCCTTTTGCAAATCGTCCTGGTTATCTGTCCTCGGCCTATATCAGGTCCTCAGCTTCATCTTGTTATGAAAACATCTATTTGCAAACGGTAGTGAGATTATCATCATTTTGATAAAAAAAAACATTGCCGGCTAAATTTACTGTAGGGTACATCATCGCCTTTAAGTTTTATTACACTGGTAGACAAACACGTTTTGTAGGACGACGATTTTTTTGTTACCTAAAAAGCGACTTAATCGGAAAATTTCCGGACAAAAATTGAAATTTACTCTCAACTGATCCGTAGCCGACTCCAATCAACGGACTCATCGTCGTTGTAACCGCATGTTAAACAAAATCGACGGACAACTGGCCCGATTAGCCGAACGACTAGTGTGTTCTGTGGTAATATCGATTTATAACTTACTCTATTCTTTGGCAATTCTTCTATTCTGTGGCAATATCGTTTTATCACGTGCTCTATTCTATGGTAACGTCGTTTTATCTATTGCAATTTCGATTCATCACTTCCTCTATTCTTTGCCCGATTTATCACGTCCTCTATTCTGTGGCAATATCGATTCTATATGGAAACATCGTTTTATAGCGTCCTGTATTTTGTACAACTATTACTAAGACACTTCAGAGTGAAAAAATAACATTGAGATTAATACAATCTAACACCATTGACAGTGCAAGATCGTGAAATCTCAGACAACCAATGGTAAGATTTCAATATTTCTCTGACGAGGCTTGCCGAGTCAGCGAACCATTGAAATCTTACCCGAGGGTGTCATATTTCTTAATCTAGCATTTTCAACGGTGTTTGATAGTTTTTCTCACAGTTATAAGCAAAATACAAGTTTCTGTACAACCAGAATATTGTTGGCGTTCGCCATACCTTAGCAACTAACTATGACGTCGACGACGTCATAATGTATTTCTTCACGTGGGTTGAGACAAAGATTTCTCAAATGGCTAAAAATAGGTACTGGCTTGTCTGAAATGTGAGAAAAGGATATCTCAAACGGCTAGAAATAAGTACTTGCTTGTCTCAAATGTGAGAAATAGAAGTTCAAATCGACTATCTTATGGTTGCCCGATACAGGTAATATATCCTTATAGGACTGAGGCAATTCCACACTGTATGCACATTGAATATCTTTGGAACAAGGTCTCTCTAAATGGCCGGTGATAGCCTGGGTCCAATCTTTTCAGATAACCTTGTTTATATTCCCAAACATTAATGAGGAACAATCAGATAGCGTCTGAATTTGTGCCTATTGCTTAGGGGTGATCTACAAGATCCTTCAGAGACGGGAGTGGATGGAAAGTTTTTCAAAAGCAGTTTTATTGACCTGAAAGACATGCAAGGCGTGTCTACAAATTAAGGCTTGCACCAGAACACAAGATATATAATAAGATTCTGCAAGCATCATTCACCCTGAGCACAGACTTCAAATTGGGTACAATTTCCAAGAAATTACCCACTTACGGTCTAGCTAATGAGTATACAATAGATCCTTCCGTTAGGTTCAAAATCATCAGTCTGAAGTCATCGGATTTTTTTTCACGGCGTGAGAAGTCTTGAATAGAGAACATTGCACAGCACAGCTGAGTGACGTACAACTGATAAATCGTCCTTGCCTGCATGAAGTGTAAGGTTTCTTTGAAGCGTTTGAAGCTTGTCACCACAGATCTTTCTCATTTCAAATGGACGATACCTCGCTAAAATCTGGGATTTGTACGTTTTTGCTATTCAAATGTTTACTTTTCAATGGATAATAGGATCAGGGATATAACCGAAGTGCTCACGAAAGCTTACCTTATTCAATAGGTTTTATTAATTGATTAGAGCATGTTCAAATTTCCAGATATCTGCGGAGATTGAATTCAATTAGCATCTAAATCAACAACCATTTATATATAGAGGAGCATGACTTAGAAGGCCCTTACATCAGAACCGAAACTGTCGTAGATTTATGTGGATTCGTCACCAGAAAATGCAGGCAGGTGGCGGGGCCGTTTATGTTAGGGGTCGTGACTGAACTGTTTAGTTTGTCTAATGATAGTATGCACATATTAAAAATGTTCAAATTTATTCATTGTATCCACGACCATTCATCTGCACAATTACTGTTTAGTTGCTACAGGGGAGGTTCGCGCGCCATAAAATGTCTAAAACTGCACATGTACTTTTGTTTTTTGGATTTTGGCTGTTGACAATTATGTTCGGAAATATTGCTATTACCCTCATTTGATGACCTGAGAAATAATTTCATGTTATTGATCGTTGTTAGGGTCACGGGAAATTAAACTTTTTTTTTTAAATTTGTGTGATTTCATTTCTTGTCTGACACGCGGAAAGATATTGATAAAACAATACATGTACTACGTGTATGTGTGTACCATAGTCAAATCGCAACTAATTTAGAGTGCGTAGACGAGTTAAAAAAATTTTAAAAAAGACTACAGTTACTTACATTTTACAGTGTACCTTTTTCAGAAGCAGTTTGACTTGTGCTTTCGGTGTAGACCATTTCAATAACACATGCTTCGGTGGAGTAACAGAATGTTTTGTTCTTCTGTGTCATTCATTCTAGTAGACAATTATGCAATCGCACCTTGTATGTCATCATCTGCATCAGATTTACAGATTGTCAAAACCCCACGATGCAAACCTTTCATCTTATTACAGCCAGTGCCAAAGAGAATTACTTTCACAAGGTACAATTCCATATCAGGGTCCTTAGGAAGTCTTTGAATCTGGTACAGCCCAACACTTAAGGTGTCTGCAGGGCATTATTTTCCTATTTTTATAGAATTTCGTGAAATTTTATGTGTAGAGACATAATTGTATTATTGTTCATTATATGAGATAAAATTTGGGGGTCACCGTGCATTTAAGCGCAAAAACTTAAATTGAAAATTTAAGGATCTTACATAGCAATGATAGGGAAAATGATTATATGAGAGGGTAGCTTGAAAAATCTATTATAGATTTTGTTCATACTTTGCAAGTGTTTTGATGTTATTATTTAGTTTAAATATAAAAAATAAAAAGTTATGGGTCACCGTTGAAATAAGAGAGATAAATTGCGAAATGTTAATTCTGTAGTGATAGCTTTGTAAAATTCTTTTAACAAATTATCTCCCTTGCATAATTTCTGTGTTCTGTAAATCCAGCAACAGATTTAAAGCACATATGATTTTGTTCGTCTTTTTGAAATGAAAATGTTGTAAAAGTGATAAGGAATAACAATTTTAAATACTATGGAACTTAATTTACATTATAAATAACTATTTTATTAAATTTCTTCATGAATGAAACTTAAATTAACAAGTATTAGACAAAAATGGCGGAATAATACCACTGAGACACCTTTAGTAGCTATGACTTATTTTTACTTCGATATTTTGTTATATTTTTATCAATAGACAGATGCCTCTGCTGGTTGACTGTTAGTCCTCGAGGGTATTCACCAATCTAGTATTCAGTACTTTGGTGCCAACTCGAAAACTGATTAATTGGAAACTTCTGTTTGCCGATGTTTTCCAATATGTTATTTTGGAAAATAATACTTGCAGCAAATTAGTATCTCCCTTGTGCATAGCTCTGTCCTTAGCCTGAATTTGGCTTTACCTTTAGATTTTTTATTTTTTGCTACTTTGTTCTCTATCAGATTTCCGAATATTTATCAATGGTCTTCCAAATGTTTTAACTTGATCTGCACTTCAGATAAATTAGTTGTCGAAATAGCCATTTGAAGAAACTCAATTTAAAGTATTTTAAGTCGTTTGTTATTCTAACTATTTCAGCAGACATTCACCTGTTGAGTGCCGTTTAAGCTGCCATTGATATGAACATTTCATCCGTGAATTGAGTAATATATGTCATTTAGAAGAATTGGTTCCATCCCGTTGTGCGCATGCGCTGATAATTTTGTCCATATCGGTCAATTTCATTCACAAAGAATACTACAGAAGAATTTTTAAAACATAAGATATCCAAGTTATTGGAAATTTTGTGAAAAAGTAATTGATATAGAAGAAAACTTTGAAGTATTCTCTTTCGGATGGTGTTATCAAAATCAAAATAAAGTAAATAACGCTAGAAGTATGCGTCATAAGATTGATTATATAGATAGCATTTGTAATGAAGCTGATGTGATTTGCATAACAAAAACACATTTAGATGACTTGTTTATTGAAGGTTACTGTAAGGATCCCTTCAGAAATGACAGAAAAAGTGCGGGAGGTGGGGTGATTGTCTATGTGAATACTTGTCTTCATGTAAAACGTAGACCAGATCTAGAGATGTTTAGTGAATCTATTTGGTTAGAAATTGGTTTTCCTCAATATAAAATATTGCTATGTGCTGTTTATCGTCCTCCTAATACCCCAGACTATCCATTTTGGGATAACTTTCAGCGATCAGTAGAAAATGCACTTTATTTGTCACCATATGTTCTTGTAACGGGGGATTTAAATATTGACCTACTAAGTGAGTCTAATCATAGACTACTTGACGTCATGCTATTGCATAGTTTGTCAAATGTTATAACTGAACCTACAAGAATATCTGATACTCGTAGGTCGTTGCTTGACCCCATTCTAATATCCAGTGAGTGTGAGGTGCTAGATGCTCATGTTATTCCTGTCGAAAGGACCTACAGTGATCATGAGGCCACTATAATATTTATGAAAGTTCCGATGAAATTAAATGCACCATATAAAAGAACTGTTTGGGATTATCGCAATGCTGATTTTGATAGTTGTTGTCATGATATTGCGTCCTTTGATTTGGAATCAATATTAACAACCGAAAATAGTATTGATATAAACTGTCAAAATTTTACAGATAAATTTC
>MJUU01003541.1:11814-23093 GCA_002080025.1 Modiolus philippinarum | reverse complement strand
ACGACATGCTGCGGTCGCATCATGCTGCGCTCGGCGTAGCCCTTTATTATTTGGTTCAAAAGACATTCAAATAGATAAAAATCAAGAAATATGCCAAGTTTCTTCAAAACACAATGCAAATGGCAGGACTTCCGGTTTGTAGGATTAATTTCGTAACGGACTTGGGAATGACCGGAAATTTTTACGGATTTCGTTGACAATGCCTGAAAAAAAAAAGAAAAAAAAAGATTGCCGACCTACCGACCCTAATTTTGTTCAGCAGACTACAGTAAACACACATATTTTTCTTTTTGGCCTGAGGGAAATAACAAAATAAACATGGGTTGAAGCAAGCAGGTGTGGAAGCCATGTCTGCATAGTTAGTATAATTTTCTTATTAGTAACATGGCCCTATGGTTGAACACGGCTAACAAACATGCTGGTACTGCTATTCACGAAAGGGGTTACAAAAAAGGTAATAATTTAAACCACTCGAGTTACTGAATCTGTTGGAGTAAAAACATATATATATATATAGAAATTGTAATGCTTCATTTTTTATACCCCGCCTTAAAAGATCGGGGTTATATAGGATTCCTCTTGTCTGTCTGAACGTCCGTCTTTCCGTCCGTCCGTCCGTCACACTTTGGTTTCCGGATGATAACTTGCGTTTGCTTAGAAGGAAAGTTTTAATATTTTGGGACAATGTTTATATTCATAAAATACAGGTTAAGTTAGATTTTGACCGTGATCGGATTTTGCGTTCCAGAGTTATTGCCCCTGAATTAGGCAATATCTGTAAATATTATGGTTTCCGGATGATAACTTCAGTTTGCTAAGAAGGAAGAATTATATATTTTTGGACAATGTTTGTATTATTAAAATACAATTCAAGTTTGATTTTGACCATGATCAAATTTTGAGTTCCAGAGTTATTGCCCCTGATTTAGGCAAAATCTGTGAATATTATGGTTTCTGGATGTTTTCTTTGAAGGAAAGTTTCAATATTTTGGGACAATGTTTATATTCATAAAATACAGGTCAAGTTCAATTATGACTGTGATCGTATTTGTGTTCCAGAGTTATTGCCCCTGAATTAGGCAAAATCTGTAAATTTTATTGTTTCCGGATGATAACTTCAGTTTGCTTTGAAGGAAAGTTTTAATATTTTGGTACAATGGTTGTATTTTTAAAATACAGGTCAAGTTCAATTTTGATCATGATCAGATTTTGCATTCCAGAGTTATTGCCCCTGAATGAGGCAAAATCTGTAAAAGTTATGGTTTCCAGATGATAACTTGAGTTTGCTGTGAAGGAAAGATTTAATATTTTGGGTATGTTACTTCCCATAAAATACAGGTTGAGTTTGATTTTCACCGTGATCAGACTTTTGGTTCAGGGTTATTGCCCTTGATTTATGCAAAATCTGTATTTTTGTGGTTTTCAGATGATAACTTGAGTTTCTTTTTATGGAAAGCTACATATTGGGACTATTTATAAAAGGCAGGTCAAGTGTATTTCACTGTGATCTAATTTTGTGCACCAGAATTATTGCCCTTGAATCATGCAAAATCTAATGAAAAAGCTAATGGACAAGCAAAATAGTTATCCAGGTTGCTGCAACTACTAGAATTGCCTATCTTTTGTGATCAGCAGATCACCTTTTTCTAGTTTTTAAATGAAAGGAGACAATTTTTATATGTGCATCAAACAAATAATACAGTAAAGTCAAGCCTTCTGAAATGATGTTCCAAATACTTGTGTTTGATCATCTTACTTTAAATTTTGATGACTGTCTGGTCATCATCGCAACACATAAACACAGGAGTCTAAAATCCCAGCAATAAAGTGGTTAAGTTACATAAAATGTCCTGAAACCCCACACAGAGCTACATTGTGAAGCTATGGCCCTCAGTTTTCATCGAAGAAAAAAAATCTAGATGTGTTTCCTTAAGAGAGGCAACAATTGTACATGTTGTAAATTGTGTTCATTGGATATTTATTATAGAAGATAGAACAGTTTTTCATTCCAAATGAAATAACAAAAAAAGAAATGAAATGCAAGTAAGAAAATCTAAAGACTTGTATATCAATACATGACTCGGAAACAATGACATTAACATAACTGTAGATCTTTGTTTCTGCCCAAAAAAAACAAACAACTTTCTGTTGATTTTTTTACTGCCCCTACTCTAGTTGCAAACACTATGTATTGTATAAAGCTGTAAATTTCTTGCTTGCATGCGATCATAAAGCTAGGAAACAGTAATACTGCGTTTTGACGCTTTGATTTGTTGAGAAGGGAATGGTCTAAACAGTGGAGAATTAACAAGCTTATGTTAGTTGTAGGTCTATAGTATTTGATGTGCAGTAGCATAAGTATGGGCACAACACAAGTCCCGACTTAGTTTATGGACCCCCCCTAGTCATGAATGACTGATAAAGTTTGTACAGCCTTTACCAGTAGTCCTAGCCACTTGATATTTTACATGCAGTTGCATCTTGATGAGTACATACCAACTCCACACGTAGATAGTTGCCCCTTAGAAATGAATGAATATTTTCCTCTTGATGAGTACATACCAACTCCACATGTAGATAGTTTTCCTCTTAGACATGAATGAATAATCCAGTTAAGTTTTGCAAGCAGTTAGTACAGCCTGTACCAATGGCTCTAGACTCTTTATATATGACGTGCAGATGTGTCTTGAGGAATGCATACTGATTGGTGCCCCTGGTCCCTCAGACATGCATGAATGATCACATTCAACAGGAAGTTGTAAACACAGTTAAAGATTATGGCTGCTGCAGTAGATTAATGTGCTAATTTAAGCGATGCAAGGGGTGGGCAAGGCATATCCTGTGTCCACAGTTTATTAGGTAATGAGTGACCTCCAGTACATTTGCATCTGCTTAAATTACGAATTGTGTTAAAACAAAAGTTTTGAAGTTTCCTTTGACATACACAATACTGATATAAAAAAAGATGAGATATGGATAAATGGCAATGGCACAAAGATCAATCATTTACTTAAAATATTGAATGAGAAACAAAGCTCTTAAACTTAAGTTCTTCAAGACACTAACACTACAAGAGACACAAGATATAAAGCATTAAACACATGAATGATCATTTCTTTTGTCCTTATTCTTGTTTAAATATTTTACTTTTAATGCTGGAATGGTATGTCCAAGGTTGGAGGGTTAGTGGACAACAGACAACCATTGTTATAATTATTAGATAATTATACCCCTAAGGATGGTTGACAATTCTTTGTCTATGGACGTAAATAAATATGGATGTTTACTTTATCAACACTGGTGGAAGGGGCTATCGTAACACTATTTGATCTAAGAATTCCAGGTAATTTTCATTTGAAAACAGCATTTTTCCGTAGCATTGATTTGCATAAAAAATTTTGATTGGCTTCTACAATTGTTTCATATTTCTTTGATATGCCATCTTTTATCGATGGTATACTGGATTTGTGTGCTTCCATCCATCCACCCATCTGGTCATTCATCTTGAATAAAATTTGTTTTTATAGAGAGCATTGATTTAGTGTTTGGCTGTAGCTTTCTGTTGTTGAGTATTACTCAGTACACAACTATCAGGTCTGGTGTCTATAAGCCAATCCCAGTTTGCAGAGACTCTGGGATTTCATAGCTATTTCTATGAAAAATATTACACAAAAGAATACCATTATCTTATTAAGGTGAAAAATCAATTTAAATGAATTTGAATGAAAATTAATTTCACAATTATCCAGTTAAGATGTCAAAATTTAGAATGTAGGAAAGAAAGTCTCAGTTTAATTTGAAATCATCTGGGACAAAGTCACAATTTATCAATTTTTTTTAACAATAAATATATTAGAACAAAAACTACCAATTTGAATAGTGCATATTGAATAAAATCAGTAATACAGGTGATCAAGTAATGCATTTCCTTTAATTTTAGTTTTAAATATAAAGCCATGATCTTGACTTGCCATTTTTGGCATGGATTCCTTTAGTGGACACTGACATGTAATTAAGGTAGATAGACACTGTTGCGCTGCACAATTTAAAATAAAGTTGGATACGGGATAAGTTTGAATTTTAGGCCATAACAGCAATTTGAAATCTTTTCCTTTGTGACGTCATAATTGACTGACGGATGTAAAAAATAGTATTTTGCCTACTTTGCCGCAAATTTGTTCTCATTTATTAATTTTGAACTCTTTCAAATTGTAAGTCATATTCCAATCAAATTTGCAGGATATATTTTTCGCTTGATCCAGTTGTGCATACTTAAAATTGTGATTTTTACAACTGAGCAGAAAACAATAACTCATTTGTTAATTCTGTTTCTTAATCTGCCACTCCTTCAAAACAGCAAGTCAGATTCCAACTAAACTCAGGTATGTTTTTGTCACCAGATCTGGTAGTGTACACAACCTGGATGTGGGATGTTGTCTCCTTAACATTTACCCCATTTCCTTTCTTTTTCATACTTTACTGTTATATATAGTTTTCATGAAGAGAACTAGTTGATTATGAAATTTCTCACATCAAGTTAAATAAATTTCAGGAGACTTATTTTTCCTCTAGAGAGAAATGTTTCTACACCAATCAGGACATGTGAAAACTAGAAATTAGAGAAAAGAGGTTCTCTCATTTGATAATCTGAAACTCCATAATTCCAGATTCCAAATAAACATTGGGTATACAATTATTTTTCTTCATCACATGATCAAGATGCGCACCTTAAATTTATAATTTTCAGTTAACATGTTTGAGGTTCACTTAGCCAAAAGTGCAGGCGACATAAGAGTTCCATGGAACATCCTTCTATTTTGTTGTTAATTTAAGGTGTCTGCAGGGTATAAATATCCTATTATAGAATTTTGTGAAATTTTCTGTGTAGAAACATAACTGTATTTTTGTTCAAAATATAGAATAAAATTTGTGGGGTCACCTTGCATTTAAGCACAAAAACTGAAATTGAAAATTTTAGGATTTTGCATAGGAGTGATAGGGAAAATGACTATATGAGGGGATAACTTAAAAAATTATCATAGATTTTGTTTATACTTTGCATGTGTTTTAAACTCATTATACCATTTATATAATTATAAAAAAAAATTAGAGAAGGAAGATAAACTGTGACATGTTAATTTCTCTATATTAAATTCTTTTATGAAATTATCTCCCTTGCTTAATTCCTGTTTTCTGTAAATCCAAAAAAAGATTTAAAGCACATGTGTTTAAATTCACTTTTTAGTCCCCTACTGGCTTCGCCGAAGGGGACTTTAGGTTTGCATTCCGTCAGTCCGTCCGTCCGTCAGTCCGTCACACCCAGTTTTCCATACTTTTTTCCCATACTAAAAAAGATATTTATCTAATATTTGGTATGTAAGTCTACAACCATGAGTTACAGATCAAGTTCGAGTTTGGTTCCGTTCCATTGATTTTGGACGGAGTTATGGGCCTTTGACTTAGAAAATTTTGGTAAAATATAGGTTTTCCTGAGTTTTTTTCTAAACCGTTCCAGATATTAAGCTAATATTTGCTATGTGAGTTACTACTATGAGTTACAGATCAATTTCGAGTTTGGATCCGGTCCATTGATTTTTGACGGAGTTATGGGCCTTTGAGTCAGAAAATTATGGTAAAATATAGGTTTTTCGGACTTTTTTGCTTAACCGTTCCAGATATTAAGCTAATATTTGCTATGTGAGTCTACCACTATGAGTTACAGATCATTAACTATTTTTGCTGGTATAACAAGCTATTCCATCGGTAGGGGACTTCTGTATTGCCTTGCAATACGATCCACACTTGTTAAAAATAAAAGTGGTAAAATGAATAAGGAATAAAACTTCAAATACTTTTAACCTTTCTTTCCATTTTAATAATCATTTTGTTAAATTTCTAAATGTATGAAACCTAAATGAACAAGTATAAGACAAAAATGGCAGAATAATAACATGGAGACTTCTTAAGGAAAATGTGTTATCAGTTAAATCTGTTTGAATTACATCTAACATGACAAAAACTGATAGGTTGCTGATCTTGTTGGATTTAAATGTTTTGATGGGAACTTTACTCCTCTGCATTTTTTTTCATAGATCAAACAGGCAAAATTTTACAAATATTTTGTGAAAGAATATGGAGTAAATGAAAATGAGAATATAGCACATAAGTTAACTCCAACTGCAATAAATTTTAATGAGCTGTATGGCCATTCTCATCAGCACTAGAACCCAAACATAGGAAATTCAAAAAATGTTTAAAATGCACAAGACCAATAGAATTTACCAAAATTTAGATAATAGTAACTGTTTCTTATACAAAGTGTAAACATGAGATATAATCAAGTCACGTGTGAAAGAATGAATTCTATGAAATAAATAGGATTTAAACAAAATTTTGGCTGAATGCATATTATAGGCTTAGTGGGGAAAATGCTAAAACAGTGGATTTCTGAACGCATTCGGTATCCAAAGAAAGATAACTCGAGTTAAATATTTTATAAGCATGCAAGAGTTGTCTTCAAGAAAGGGGGAACTCCAATGTAAAGTGTTCATTTTAATATTTTTCCTTTTCTCTAACAAATGCTTTGCACATTTGTAATAATCTCTTGTAAAATGTGCCTCAGTATGAATTATAACATTTTACGTAGTTTTGAATTGATTTTTATGCATAAAGTGTCTATATTTTGAGTGTATGACAATAAATCCTTTTGACGTAAATGAACAATGTGCCGAACAGCCAAGGTGAAAAGTGTTGCATAAATTTGAAACTACGACCGAACATGATTCGATGATTAAAAATGGGAAACAAAGTTGGAAAGGCGTTCAGCAATATTTTTCCTTCTGTTGCAAGAAGTATAAAAAATTACAACATTGAAGATCGTGCGTCTAAAGCTATTTCAAGAGATAAACGACCGAATGCACCAAGGCACAAATCAACAGCAGATATGCTTGATAAATTTTCCAAAGGTTATTCATCTTTATACCTATTTATTTAGAATTTTTTAAAAAATGCATTCATTAGTTATTCATAGGTCAAATCTTTAACAATTAGGCTCAGCTCATGCTGGGACTTTAGTTTTATGTTCCAGATCCTATGGCCTTGATGGCTCTACTGCTCCTGTATGAAGTACAGTCATTGCACTGGTTATTGCGCATCTGGTAATACTGCGCACCATCAATTTTGCCAAGATATCGTTCTTATTTAAGTAAATGATAACACATGACACCATAGCTGTCAACCTCTTATGACCAAAAATCTGGTCATGACCTGCATTGGATGGTAATAAATCAGGTCATAGCGTGTGACGAACTTTTTTCGTCCCAAATATCGTATTATGAGCACGCGATGAACTTTATCAACCTAAGTATTCATTTACCATTCAATTTTTACACACTTTATATACATTGTACTTTAGTAAATTTACTTGTGTTACTGCTTAAAACAGATATCATAATTGAATTTCATGTACATTGAATACCTTTGTTTCACATTTGCTGATTAAGTTTACTTTGATCCCCCCTTCAAAACATAAACAAATATTTGCATGTCAAAACTGGGCAAAATGGATCAATGTTTAATTCTGACCTAATATCGGTGTTCATCCTTTTCACTACTGACAAAACTTTTTACTATCTGCATTATTATTTTGTAAATATGCAATGCCAGGTTGCATGATATAACCAATAGCCCAACTTGATCAAATTTTCTTTCCACGACTTGTAAAGCGTTTCCGTTTTGACATTTGTGGAGATCAATTGAAGTTCAACTTGAACATTGCTGGTTCGTAAATCGATCTTTTCCATTGATAGCAAGACGTTTTCTGTATACTTCATGCGTATAGTAGTCTATAAACGGCTCAGTAAACTTCCGTAAGGCTTCATTATTACCCGAGGAGACAAAATTCCAAGCCGACGAGTAAATAAAAAACACAACCGGAAATGAAAATAAGAACATTAATATATGAAACGTTACTGGAAATCAAATCCGGGGTGAAGAAAGGTGATCACTGCGATTCTCTAGTTATTTGACAAGCCTATCCGGTTACTTCATCTCATCGGGTGACAAGTGAAAATATCGGGTAACACCCGACGAAATCGGGTGACTTGACGGGTATGCATGACATTGACCTGTTAGTGAGACAAATTGTAGGTCAACTAAAAAAATTTAATTCTTCCGCGCATTATGTCATGATTCACTGACTTATATTTTTTTTACGAATCAAGGCTAAGAATATGTTATCCTTTTTATTATAATATACAATAATTCAAGGTAGAATTAAGAGTAAATCCTGATTTTGGTTTATTTTGTAGCAAAATTATATATTGGATGAACACCAAAAGATCATTCTGAAATAATCCGTTTTCTCCACGTTCATGTTGAAGCTTTAGGTGCGCAGTATCACCGGCCAGCTCTGTAAATATATTTCTCAATGTGTTATATTTTTTTTTAGATACAATAATGTAACCCTCAGTGTACTACATTTCCCTGAGGGTTAAAACTCGGTCCCATTACCTCTGGAGCAACCCCTGTGTGATTCACACATTGTGTTTTTTGTATTAGTACTATTATAACAGTAAATCAGCAATTATGGGATGAAAAGAGGACATTATTTCATCCACAAAACTGTTTAAATATTGAAATAATCTTACCTTGTACAGAAGTATGACTCTTTCTTCTAGCTTTCTGTCAGTTGCTTCAAATTGTTTTCGAATCTTATTTGTTTGAAGGTTTAGTCATGTGACTCGCCAAGCGTGCTATTGACTATTTCATGGTAATTTTTTCCCTTCACAGTAATTATATATAATGTATCAAAAGCCAAAATTTAACATGAAAAAGACTATTCATGTAGCATGTTCTGTAAGTCACATGATTTAACTTTCAAACCAATAAAATGTCAAATTGAATGTAAAACAAGATGTGTTTGTGAAACACTATGCCCCCGGTGGCAACCATGTCGATAATACAATATTAATGCTAAAATTGCAATAACTAGAAATTAAGGTTCAGTAGACATTTGTATTAAGCTCCATTAGATCTATTCACATACAGAATATGAAGCCCCTTGCAATTGAAATTAATGAGCTAAAAGCAAAATCTAGATTTTGTTTTTTTTACCTCTGTGACTTTGACCTTTGACCTAAACTTAAATGAAATTTACATAATGGTGTTGAGCTTTATATGATTAATATACAGGCCATATATGAATGTCCTATCACATCTGGTTAAATAAAGGGCTATGCCGAGCGCAGCATGATACGACCGCATCATGTCGAATACTGAAATTTGAACGAGTGTAATTCAAAATGAATGAGGACACAGTAAAGAGCTTGATACAGTAATTAAATGGACACAAGGGCTTGAATAAGTTGCAATTTTGGCCCCCTTGGCCCCCTTTAGCTCAGAAATGGGAAAAGCTATGCCAAATTTGTTGACTTACTACTGAAAGCTTATATCAAGAAGAATCCAAAGAAAAAAATCTGATTGAAATCCGATGAATATTACAATTTTGGCCCCTTTGACCCCTTGTAGCTCGGAAACGGTAAGAGCTACGCAAAATTGGTTGGCATACTACTGAAAGCTTATATCAAGAGGAATCCAAAGAAAAAAATCCCATCCAAATCCGATTAAAAATAAAAATTTCAGGCAATCAGCAAATTTGCAATTTTGGCCCCGTTCGGCCCCTCATAGCTGGGAAAGGAAACAAGTTACCAAAAATATAAAAGTTGAGCGCTATATTAATTTTTCATAAGGAATCTAATGAAAAAAACTGCATCAAAATCGGACAAAAATGAAAAAAATAGATTTTTGAGATTTCCCCCTTTTGGGACCCATTTATCTCATTAACGGTACATGGGACATAAAATCCGTTGCACACTTCAGATTAGAAATTTCCTTAGGATCACACTGAAAGAAACCCCATCAAAATCCGATAAATAATAAATATTCTACAGCCCAATATATGAAAACACCTAATTTGGCCCTTTTTTAAAAAATGGGCGGGGCCACAATACCGAAAACCAATCCCAACCTTCTTTTTGTGACAAGCAACATTATGTTTAAATTTCATAAGGATTAATCGACTAGAACTGAAGTTATCGCACGGAAACGAAGAGTCTACAGACGCCGACGACGCCGCCAGTATCATACCAATATACGACCTCAAAAATTTTTTTGCGGTCGTATAAAAAGATATAGGCAATGCTTAAGTTTTCAAATTTTCACTCATTGACATTGACCTTCGACCTGACCACATTTTTTGGGGAGATTTGTACCAAGCTCCATTAGATCTATTCACATAGAATATGAAGCCTCTAGCAATTGTAATTTATTAGCTACAGCAAAATCTATATTTGCACTTTTTGACCTTGTGACCCTGACCTTTGACCTGACTTATTCGCATGATGCTGTTCAGCTTCATATAACCAATATACAGGCCAAATATGAAGGTCCTATCACATCTGGTTGGAAAGATATAGGTAATGTTAAAGTTTTCAAATTTGCACTCAGTGACCTTGACCTTTGACCTGATTTTTTTGGTGGATTTGTACTAAGCTTCATTACGTCTATTTACATATGGAATATCAAGCCTTTAGCAATTTATTAACGAGCTATAGCAAAATCTATATTTTGACCTTTTGACCTCTGTGACCTTAACCTTTGACCTGACCTTAATGAAATTTGCACAATGCTGTTCAGCTTCATAAGACCAATATACAGGCCAAATATGAAGGTCCTATCACATCTGGTTGAAAAGATAAAGCCAATGTTAAAGTTTTCAAATTTGCACTCAGCAACCTTGACCTTTGACCTGACCCAAATTTTTTTGGTGGATTTGTATTAAGCTTTATTAGATCTATACACATATAGAATATCAAGTCTCTAGCAATTGTAATTAAGGAGCTATAAAAAATCTAGATTTTGACCTTTTGACCTCTGTGACCTTGACCTTTGACCTGACCGTAGTGAAATTTGCATAATGGTGTTCAGGTTCACCTGATCAATACACATACCAAATATGAAGGTCCTATCACACCTGGTTTAAAGGTTATGAGCAAGGTTAAAGTTGCGGACAGACAGACAGACAGGACAAAAACAATATGCCCCGATCTAAAGATCCGGGGGCATAAAAATAGATAACAGGAAACGCCTACAATGGCTGAAAATCATAATCACATGCCACAATCTGCAACAGAACTACACATGAAAAACATGAATAAGACAAAAGACAAACGTAGACTACAATAGGAACTCGGGACAGCTGGACTTAGCAAAAGCCAGCA
>MJUU01003538.1:14126-50494 GCA_002080025.1 Modiolus philippinarum | reverse complement strand
TAAAGACATAACTGAACAATCTTTTAAGATTTTGATCAGGTTTAACTCGGGAAATGACACTAATTTTGTGTAATATATATACAAATGTTACGCATCACCTTAATTTTACATAAACATCATTTTTGAAGATGTATTTAGGTAAGAGGTGTTGGTTCAAAACACCATGAATGAGATAATTTTGATATTTGGATGTCAAACTTTAATCATGTTTCATATTGTTGTCTTTATGTGATAAGTTATGAACTTATACACAACCCAATTTAATGGCAAAATGTGCATGATGTGGTACCTTGACCAGTTCCAGTTCAATGCATGAATTTTGATTGAAGACCATTGTTGATATTGTTGATTCAAAGGTAAAACACCAATTAGCATTCCTACTTGTGTTTTAGGTAACAGTTGTAGATATGCCAGGTAATGTTAGATCACAGGGGGGGGGGATAATCAAATTTTACGACATTTAAACAGATGGATTTCAACCAATGTGACGAAATGTCAAAACAAAACAATTTCATTGCTATATTTTGTCATTAAATAAGGGTTTTGTCAACGTTAAGGTCATTTTTAAGACGGGCACGAATTTAAAAACCTTCAAGCAAATTTTTTTATAATCTCTAAAATTTGAAATATGAGTTCTTGTTGTCATTTCAGAAACGCCTCAATGTCCGTCTGTTTTCAAACAGGTGCTTTTTTTGGGGTTTAGAAACCCCCAAATTCCCAAATAATGATTTCCGGTATACCAAGATTTTGTTTAACCATTTTGGTTTGATTTCGGGAAAATCTGGTAATTTTTTTTTCAAAGATTTCATTTCTAAAAAAATCGTTTTCCTATATTGCGAGTCAAAACTATCCCTATCTGTGAGTTGTGGTTAAAAACTGTCAGTTTAGTCGGTTTTGAACATTTTTTGGAACTTGGAAAAGTCTTTAATGGGTTTTCCAAATTTTAGGAAAAAACTATTGGTCTTACTTTGATTAAATTTGGAGGAGTTCCAAATCCGTTTAAAGAAACAATTAAAGCCTTAAATTAACAATTACGGAATGTTGTACCACATTCACCCCATAAATATAATCGGGAAGGAAATTTGAACTCACAATATTCCATATTGTAACAATTGTTGAAACTGATATTCTCAAATTGACAAATCGTTTATCTTAAAGTGTCTGCAGGGTATTATTTTATATCATAGAATTTTGTGAAATTTTCTGTTTAGAAAGATAAATGTATTAGTGTTCAAAATATAAAATAAAATTTGGGGGTCACCGTGTATCAAAGCACAAAAACTGAAATTGAAAATTTCATGATTGTACATAGAAATGATATGGAAAATGATGATTTGAGAGGATAGCATGAAAAATCTATTATAGTAAGTGAAAAGAACAGTCCAAGGACAACGGCAACGTCGGAAAAACAAAGAATGAGCACGGCACAGAAAAAAAAATGAAGACACGCACATATACAAAAATGAACAACACGGAACCAATAAAAACCATTGGTGAGATCAGGTGCACCGGTAGAGTAAGCATCTCCTGCTTCTTAAAAGACACCCGCCGTGTTGATCATGTCAACTCCGGTAGTAAAGTCAAATCCCGTAGAGGAAAATCAAACTTTAGTGGCAAAGAGAAAGATCTGTTGTCATCTGGGAAACAGATATCTCATAGCGGTCCACAAGATCGTGATGTCGACCGTAAAACTTCTGTAGTGATGACCTCAAGTTATGGGCAACATACCCTTGCTTGAGTAGCCTATTTGTAAGCAACCGAGCTCTATCAAGGTAGTCACTGTATCGACCACAGGCCCTTGAGTAGCGAATGAGTTGGGAGATGTAAACCCCGTATGCTAGTGCTTTTGGAATGTTGCTACAAAGAAAGGGGAAATTGACTATTGGAAAAGTGAAGTCATCGCGTTTGTCATATAGCCTAGTTTGTAGTGTACCTCTTTTGTCAATTTCAAGATGAAGGTCAAGGAACGAGGCTGATGTGGAAGTATCTGTAGCATCCTAAATTTCTAGCTTTTTTGGAAAGATAAGATAAGCGAGGATTGTTTAGTGATAAAATATCATCTATATAACGGAAGCTGAAATTAAAGGACTGGGCCAGTTTTTTATCTTTATTTTGAAGAAGCCCTTAGATTTTGTTCAAACTTTGAATGCGTTTTGAGGTCATTATATAGTTTACACACAAAACAATTAAAATTAGGGGTCACCGTTGAAGTAAGAGAGATGGCTGCGAAATGTTAATTTCTCTTGCGATATCTACATTGAATTATTTTTTAAATGATCTCCCTTGCATAATTTCTGTGTTCTGTAAATCCAGTTACAGATTTGAAGCTTGTGTATTTTAGTTCACCTATTTGTAATGAAAAAGTTGTAAAAGTGATTTATAATAATAATTTAAAATACTTTTGAACTAAATTTACATTTTAAATAACTATTTTGTTAAATGTGTTAATGAATGAAACCCAAATGAACAAGTATAAGAAAAGAAATGGCCGAATAATACCAACTTTCATATTACCATTTAAAGTAACAGTTGTATAATTAGTGTCACCAAAATCTGAGACCCTGTGTTGCAAAGCCAATGTCATGTTACAAGATCTTTCAGAGAGTTGCTATTTAATAGGAAAAAAGAAGGGAAACGGGGAATGTGTCAAAGAGACAACGACCCAAAGGGGAGTAATAGCAAAATCATTCATTTCATGGTTGTCGTAGATTCCGCATCCTTGACAAGTAAGCATGGATGTAGCGTTGTTCGAAATCTGGCAATGAACTTCTTAGGCGCGTCTTGAACTTTTTACAGGGTATATCAAAGCTTATTGTTAAAGGTTTTTTGGTGACTTCAAGATGTAGAACAACAATGAAAGGTTATTCCGTTGCTTGGTTTTAAGGATGTAGTAAGGTGAAATTAAATAAATCAACGATTTTAAATTGAAACTAAAAATTGAAAGAGCTTTGATAAAGGAATAAAATCAGCGAAAAATATTGATATGTGAAATTTTATACTGACCTTAAATGACCTACTGAAGATTTTGACGACTAAAAAATTGAGTGTAATGGGGCAAAATATATTGCATAGTAATAATGGGTTAATTCCGAGAAATCCGAATGACATTTAGGAATTTCAAAAACCTCAACTTACAAATCCTTAACACGTATTTGATAGACTTTGCCACATTTATAAGTGTACCATATCTTTTCAAATTCGTTTTATTTAAAAATGATTTAAAATGATTTTAAGACAAAGTGCAAATTTCCACACTGAAGAGACATAAGTTGTCGAAATGGCCATATATGCAGAAACTGTGTTACCAGAAATTTTTTTATACGATTTATGAAGATATTTTGGTAGAATTATTTCAGTCAATATTTTGGTATTCTATAAATGACTGTGTCAATTGAATATGTGATATGATGTAAAAGAAGTAAAAATCAATTAAAAAGAAAATAAGTGAAATAAAAGAGAAAATTAAGAAGACAACTGAGACACCATCATCAATGCAAAAATTAATCTTTTAACTCTTAAGTAACTCAAGGCGCTTAAGTTTTACGAAAATTAGGATTTTACTCTTTCCGATTTTAGGTACAATTTTCTCAGATTTCTTGCATATGACGTCCAGTCTCGTCCACATTTTTCAACTCTTTTGCTATTGTCATACCTGTTATATAAACACCGATATATATGGAATATAGGCCATTTTGTTTTTGATACGGACTTTATCACGGCCAGTATCAAGTGACCCCGTAAGGGCGAGCTTGATGCGCTACGCCGTGATAAAGTCCGTATCAAAAACAAAATGTCCTATATTTCTTTTATCGGTTATTCACAAAATAATAAACAGAACTCTAAAACAAATTGTAATAAGCTGAAATTTCTATTTAAGCACATTTAATCTATTGTTTATTGCAATAATTTAAATGTATTCTTCATTCAAGGTCTTATGCGTATGAACACGACAAAGAGTACAGAACATGACGTCAGCTTAGCAACCCGCACGTGACGCCTTCACAGTGACCCGATATTTTCGTGTTAGTGTCCAGTTCGGTGATACTGAGAATATCAGTCTCTGTAGATCAAAGAAAATTCATACAAATTACCGATAAATTTTTCTACAGAGCGAAATTAAGAAAAAAGATCGGTGTTTACACTGTGTTGTTCATAATTTTGTATATTTATTGCTTCAGGTTTGGGTACCTATAAACCGGTTTAACCATACTGCTGGCTTTTGCTAGTGCCTGTACCAAGTCCGGCTGTCCCGAGTTCCTATCGTTGTTTACGTTTGTCTTTTGTCTTATTTGTATTTTTCCTGTGTTATCCAAGGCAGACTATAGCATATGATTTTAATTTTCAGCTATTTTAATTGTTTTCAATAATCGCTTTATATTTTATTTATTTTTTCGTCCCTTTTCCCCAATTTTGCCGGTTTGGAGTTTTTTCCTTCTGTTTTGTTGATTTGTTTTTTTGTTTTTTGTTTTTGTTTTTTTTTTTAATGTATAAAGAAGTTTTATTTGAATTATGTGAACTAGCAACAAATGTAAAATTCCTTTCATGTTGTAATCTGAACTGAATGAACGTGTAAAACTCACACTGATAACCAATGAAGAACCATCATACAGAATGCCATATCCACACTTTGATTCGGCATTACTTGTTTACGACAATTACATATTGTTGTTTTTATCTGTACATGTTCATTGTTCATAAGCTCTGGATATCCTGGTTGTGAAAAAGAATCAGCTACATTTCTATATAAATTTTATTGTCAAATAATTTAAGTATTGTTTGTATTTTATATACTCCAGTTTCAAAAATAATAAAATACCGAAGTCACTGTAAATTTTAGTTTCTGCTTGTGGACATTTCAACAGCTTCAATGTAGATCAAAACAAAACATTTGAAAGTCCCAAGTCAGCTAAGGACAGAGCGATGCAAGAGGGAAATATTCCTCAATTTTGAGAAAAAACTAGAGTAATTGTGGGCAAGTGGCCCACAGATACCCTCGCCCCTACTTTTCTGAATTTTCTTTTAAAAATCTGGAAAAAAAGGGAATTACTGGAAAATAAAATGCATAGTTGACAATATGTTCATAAGATCCAGTGTGAATTCTTGAAATTCCAATCACTGGTTTATGAGAAGTAGTGGAAGCCAGCTTTTTGTATCGAGCTAAAATGACATTCTAAGACACGTAAAAAATATGAAAAAAAAATAAAAAAATACAAAGTGCACATCTATAATTTACATAAGTCTCATTAAGTTCTGATCAGTGGTCAAAGAGGAGTATTGGATACCAATTGTTCACCATATGGTTTGCATTAAGCTACAATGATATAGTCCAAAACATATAAAAAATATTGGGAAAAAAGAAAAATTTGAAAACAAAATAACTAGTGCACATTTTCAATTTTGCAAAAGTTTCATCAAACTCTGAGCAGTTGTTAAGGAGGATTAGTTGATACAAGATGTTCACTATGTGGTTGTATTCAGCTAAAATGACAAAATCCAAAACATTAAAAATCTGGGATAAAAAGAATTATTTGAAAACAAAATACATAGTGCACATCTACAATATGTAATAAAACTCCTGCATAAATTTCATGAAATTCAAATAAGTGGTTTATGAGAAGAAATGAATATCAGGTTGTCACCATGTGGTTTGCATTGAGCTACAATGACAAAGTCTAAAAGATGTAAAAAATCTGAAAAGGGGGTTATTGGAAAACTAGATACCCAGTGTACATCTACAATATGTAATTTAGCTCCTAAATAAGATTCATGAAATTCCAATCAGTGTTTTAAGAGGAGTAGTGGACACAATGTGGTCATCATATGGTTTGAATTGAGCTGAAATAAAAAGTCCAAAACATGTCAAAAAATAGATAAAAAGGAAATTATTAGATGACAAAAAGCATAGTGCACATCTACGATATGTATAACATATTTGCTTTAGGCTAAGGTTTGTCCTTTTCGAAAACTTTGCTTGATTAAATATACAATTCAAGAACCATAAAAGTCATCAAATAATTGCTAATGACAGATATGTATATATTTTTTGCATTTACACAAATTGAAATGTTAATGCTTAACGTGCGCTGCCAAGCAAATAAATCAACAGTGCTTTGACAACTTTGGTGGAGTAAAGTGGAATGCATTCAGTGTTTTAATTATTTTTTTCATATGGAGCAAGAATACGATCCAAACTTAGTGTTATCGAGGCTTCTAAAATCTGTTATTTTGGGTATTACAAATGGCTGACAAATCATCAAAATTGTCTCCTGCACAAAATATTTTACAAATATAGCATGGCAATGAGGTTAATGCATGGATTTATAGACCTGACCACAGCATATTGACCGAGGACTTTTTTTCACTCACAAACTTAACATAAAGTCCTTTGAGTGAGTCGGTCGCGTTTTACACATCGATAAACTCCCCAAAATTACTTTTATTCCTTTTATGAATATTTTAGTAGAAATAAGTTTCAATCCACTGTGGAGAAAGTTAATACAACCTTTAATGCGACTGACTAAAAACTCCTCACAACTATCATCCAGATCATTGAAAACAAAGTTGATCTGCTGTCCAGGTCTTTTTGTCTTTACAAATTCTGCAAATTATAAAAAAAAAGTAGAGCTGTAGTATCAGTGATTTATTTTTAGTTAGTTGACCCTTGATTTTGTTATCCATTACCAATTTCCATACTTCAATAAAATCAGAACACTACAAAAATCTAAGACAGCACCAAAAAAGTGTTAATATTTTAATACATGTCAAATAAGAATATTTTTTTGTGTTTTTCGATTAAAAAATGTAAGGACAGTGCACATAAATCGATCAATTTAGGATGTAGTGAGGTGAAATTAATAAATCTACGATTTTAAATGGAAAGA
This sequence comes from Modiolus philippinarum, assembly GCA_002080025.1. NCBI lineage: Eukaryota > Metazoa > Mollusca > Bivalvia > Mytilida > Modiolidae > Modiolus > Modiolus philippinarum. The sequence goes on along the minus strand of MJUU01003538.1, from coordinate 43,613 downwards.
GATTTGGAAATGGAACAAATTCAAAAAAAAGATTGGTTATTGACTTTGTTTTAAAGATATTTCACATTTAACAAATGGCGGGAAATATCTCTTTTGGACTTTTACCTTAGTAAAACGTGGAGAAAGTATGTCTTTATTTAACATGGAAGAAAAGGCTTCAATCTAATAAAATTTTCGCTTGCGAAGCTCTTGATGGTAAGAAAATTTGGTGTTTAGGAAATAAACATGACATAGGAATAATGGAAGAGAAATTTTGAGTTGATTTTTCTTCGGTAGTTCGAAAGTGTTTAACTGTTCTGTAATAGGGTCTGTAAGTCTCGTCATGTGACTCACGAGAATCCACGATAAACAGGCAATTCGAAAACTTTTCATCGCCGAAACATGACGTCTTAGGATTATGACGTTCGAATTTTTGTTTGAAACGTCATATATCTTTGTTTAAAATGTAACTTCCGGATTCAAGTTTTGATCCCGGAAGTTCCAAAATTGTACGAGACTTACAGGCCCAATTGTGTTATAACCCCCATTCACCAGAAGACTAGGTTTCTTGAGCTAGTCGGTAGTTTAGCCGTGAGCACTCTGTGCACTCTCTTTCTAAATTACTTTTTGTCCACTTCTTTTCCTTTTCAAGACAATGGTCCAAGATTAAGTATTCTACCTTTATCGGGATTTTCTCGCATGCATATAATAATAATAATAATATTAATATATTATACTTTAGGGAAACAAGATAGAGAAAGGGAAGATTTGAGTACCTAAAACCGGTCTAACCCCACTGCTATCCTTTGGTAGTGTGTTTTTATAGTGCAGTTCGCTCGTTGATTGTGACACGTGATTGAAATTTTCGGCAATTGTAGATGTTTATGGTTATCTTTTGTTTGTAATAACACCCGAGAAATCCCACCTTGTAAAAATACCTTATACAAATTTAAAAAAAAAACTTCACCCCCCCCCCTAAAAAAATGCGACAATACTAGTTAATGTAATCTTTACTATACGCAGTGGATGAACATTAAAATGCAGTGGTACACTTAACTTGTCAGTTAAAACATGTAAAAAGTTCTAAGTACAATTAATGCAACTGGATGTTAAAATTGGAATAGATTTACATGTCTTATTAAAACCCCATACTCGTGTTATTGACTAAACAGTACATACAAATTAAGAATTTAGAATAAAGTAGGCAAAAATCAATAAAATTCCTGAAACTGTGCTTTAAATTACCTCCCTTGAAAGAAATCTGAGTTTTACATATTAACATTAATTTTAGATATCATTGCCCAATATGTAGAGTTAATGAGCTATTAATTAATAACTAGATGTTAGGTAGTGATTTACATGACAACAAGAATATTTTTTGATTTGTTTTTTTTTTTTTGATTTTTTTTTTTTTTTACAATTTTGGAATTATAATTATACCCTTCACAATGGTGCTATTTATTTATGTAAGTATTTAGAAAGTGAAAAACAGAGTTATCTCCCCATACCCCAGGTCTACCCCTTAAAATGTAGCTAAGTAGGCATATCAGTAAAGAATCAGGTTAGATAACTCTCTGGACAAAAATATGTGACCTTTTGTTTGAATTGATATTTCATTGTGAAATAAAGTAATTAAATGTTTGCTATAGGTAAAATATTTAGTTTGAGAACGTAAACATTCTTTCTGCACAATGTTTGTTCATTTATTATTTGTATGTAAAAATACCAGATTTTTAAATATTTCATATGATGGTAATTTTCTAAAAAATCGTATTTTCAGTAGGTTTACTTGGTTACCCACTAAAACCCATCTAGCATATGAAAGATGTATAATTCACATATCTGCAGTACAAATTTCATTACAATCGGACTTGTGGAATTTTTAGGATTTTCCGTTAAAAATGAAAATTTAAGTACTTTTTGCGCGTGGTCTTTCAATTTTGACTCAAGTTATGTTCCTTTGCCCACAAATTAATAGTTTTTCCCACTTTGATTGTGCTGCCATCTGGCATTAATTGATATACCTAAGCTAAGTTGTGAAACTGAAACACCACCTCTTTATGAAGCAGTGGCAAAAGTTATTAAATCAATAATGGGACGAAATTTACAATTCTGTAGATAGAAAGCTTTGAGAAATTTAAGAAACCGCGAATCGTATAGCCTATACACTGTCAAACTGCAGTTAATATAGAAAATGTACGAAAATTTGAAAGTCAAGTAATTACATCAACAAAAGGCATGTGATAAATATAGTACATTTATGAAAATAGTTTATACAACATGATTTGTTAAGATCTTATCATTATATTCTTTAAGCCACCCAAACGAAGTTTGGTGATTTATTTTTTTTCTCCGTTTCTTATTAATTCTTCTAACGGGGTTAGGGGAGACTTATTGTTTTTACTGAATTCTTAATATTATTAAGTCTCCCAAACGAGGTTTCTCATTATTAAGTCTCCCAAACGAAGTTGGGAGACTTATTGTTTTTGTTGCGTTTCTTATTAAGTCACCCAAACGAAGTTTGGTGACTTATTGTTTTTACTCTGTTTTTTATTATAAATATTTGTTTTTATTCCTCAAAGATTTTAATCTTGTCCACACATTTTCTCAAAGATGGTTGGGCCAAACTCAATGATACTTGGTACCATTGTAGATACCAACCCCACGATGTACAGAAAGGTCTAATAATTTCCAAAATGACCACTGTCATTGGTCACTTTGAACTTTGAACTTTGAACTCAAACCTTCTTATTGGAATAACTCGAAAACCGTAAAAGATAGCTCATAAATTGTTTGTGTGATCATGACAGACCTTCGATACATTTGGACCGATGAACCCTTCAGGAGTTATGCCCTTTGAATGTTTTGTCACATCTTTAAGTATGTTTTTCTCGAAAACGGTAAGATCTAGAAACCTGGAACCTTTTCCATTTCCTTTTCCATTCAACTTAGATGATATGCATTACATTTAAAAATGCCAAGGTCAAAGGTCATTGGTCAATTTGAACTTTGATCCTAGACCTTGTTAAAATTATAACTCTTAAACGATAATAGATAGTTGAAAAAATGTAATAGCAAAAATGTGTGTCTTGTTAAGATCTACATTTGTTACATGGGCCAAAAATTATTGGACCAACCGTTTTGGGTCTTTGGACTGATGTCAGATTTATTGTTTTATGCTTATAGCTCAAATACCGTTGAAGATACAATAAGATATTCAACATACAATATGTTCAAAAAGACAGGACCTTTAAAATGTGGTGAAGGTCAAAGGTCAAGGTCACAGCCCCAAAACTTTATTTCACGTTTAAATTATCAGTAAATATACATAGTGAGCTTTGAATGTTTGTTTCATAGATCAAACAATATAAAAAACATTATTACGCAACTTTCTTTCTGACGCAATCCAGTAATTGTACTTATGAAGTATTAACCTGAGAATCAAAGAACTACTAGCACTGTTCGCCGAAAACAAAATGAGTTTAAGACACCAATTCTTACATGATGAATAAAAAAAATCATTTATTTCTGAACATATTATTACAGTCATTGGACAAAGCTTTCTTTCAAAGACAATTTAAGTATGGAATATGGTTTGGGTGACTTGTGTTTGCATGCAAACATATCATCACTTGTTATTAATCCGCTTTCTTTCTTTCTTTCTTCTTCCCCATGAACTTGTCCGAACCAGATCTCAGAGACCATTACACCTAAAACTTTCAAACTTCGTGGGACGCTGGCCTCATATATCTGGTTGTGCAAGAAACAAATTTGTCCAGAGAGGGTTCATTAAGGATATATTTGGGGCTCAAAAGGGGTAGGGTCGCCTATGTTAACCCTATGGGAAAATGAAATTTGGGATATTTTTCACCATATTTCTTACTGTATCTTAAAAAACTTTTAATACTAGCGCCATGAATCTTCATGGGAAAGGTGTTTGTAAAGTGAAAAGGGGTTCTACAGCATTGGAAATTTCAAAATAACTTCGGTTGTCATGGAAACCAAACCAAAAAATGGGAATTTTGAGAAAATAGTATATGTTTGTGTATTTCATGCTCATGATTATATTTTGATTACAGCAATACATATTATATATGTTATAAGTTGAACCCCTGTCCAATTTTTTTGAAGGAGGTCTGAAATTGGGTTTAATGGACAAAAGAGCATTTGGTTGCCTTGGAAAGAAACAAGAAACTTTATTTTTGAAAAATCAGGTTTTCTGATAAAAAGGAAGGAATTTTGAGAAATATCTATTACATAGCTTATAAGGGGAATCCCTGCCCAATTGTCTGAAATTGGTTGTAATGGACAAAAAGGGCACTTTGTTGCCATGGAAAAAACCCGAAACTTATTTTTTTTGTTGAAAAATGAAAATGAAAAATAAAATGGAAACAAAAACCGGAAACTTTTTTTTTGAAAATTCGCATTTTCTGATAAAAAAGAAATTTTGAGAAATATATATTACTTAGGTTATAAGGGCAACACCTGCCCAAATTTTCTTCGGAAAGAGGTCTGAAATTGGGTTTAATGGACAAAAGAGCATTTGATTACCATGGAAACAAAACCAGATTTTTTTTTTTTTGAAAAATCGGGTTTTCTGATAGGGCATTTGGTTGCAATAGAAACCAAGCAAGAAACCTATAATTTTAAGAAAAACGTATTTCATCTGCATGTAATAATTTGATTTCAGCAATATGTATAAACTAATTTATTAGCTGAATCCCTGTCCAATTTTTTTTTCTTGAGGGAGAATCGTAATGCCTTGAAATCCGATATGGGAGTTCGTTTGGGAGACTTTTGTGTTTCGCTTGCGAACACAGTTATCACTTGTTATGGTTACACGATACATATGGTTTGTCCAAGAGTTCAAAATGGCACCCGTTGCCATGGAAATGGCATAAAAGGCGAGAAAGTCAAAGTGTTTGGAATTATATGAAAATTTACAATAAGGTTACTTGAGACATGAGAAATTGGTTTCTGATCTCCAAGACTTGAAAATGGCATCCGTTGCCGTGGAAACAGAAAAAAAGCGGGAAAATTGAAAGTGCTCAGAATTGTTGACAGATAGGTTGACTACGATGTGTGGAAGTGATTTTTAGCCAAGATTTCTGATTTGAGAGTTCGTTTGGGAGACTTGTATCAGCATCCTGTTCTTCTTCTCTTTTCGCCAAATATTTGTCCGACCATTTTCTCAAAGACTAATAGTTGTATCTTGACCAAAACTCACAGGATGATAGACCCTTATGCAAAAGTTGCAATGAATTTTTAAAAATGGCACCAGTTATTCATGGAAACGGCAAAAAAGGCGGGAAAATAAAAGTGCTCGGAATTGGATGAAACTTGACATAAAGGTTGCTTAAGACATGAGAAATTGGTTTCTGGTCTTCAAGACTTCATAATGGCATCCGTTTCCATGAAAACAGAAAAAAGGCCAGAAAATTCAAAGCGCTCAGAATTGAATGAAACTCAATAGACAGGTTGCCTATGGTGTGTGGAAGTTACTTGTGGCCCGGGTTTCTGATTTGGGGGTTCGTTTGGGAGACTTTTGTATCAGCATCCTGATGCAGTCATAGATTATTATCTATAATTTCTCGGAAACTGATGGTCCGATCTTGACCAAACTTCACATGAAGATGGATCCTTATCCCAAAAGATGCAGAAAGGTCTTAGATTTTTCGAATGGCACCCCTTTCCATGGACGGCAAAAAAAAAAGACGGGAAAATGAAAGTCCTCAGAATTGGATGAAACTTTACAGGAAGGTTGCTTAGGACAAGGGAATTGGTTTCTGGTCTCCAAGATTTCAAAAAATGGTAGCGGTTGCCATGGAAACGGTTAAAAATCCGGGGAATGAAAGTACAGAATTAAATGAAACTTTACACAAGGGTTGCTTAGGACATAGGGAATTGGATTCTGGTCTCTAAGACTTCGAAATTTCACCGGTTGCCATGGAAACAGTAAAAAAGCGGCAAAACGAAAATGTTCAGAACTGGATGAAACTTTACAGAAACGTTACCTTAGATGTGGAAATTGGTTTCTTGTCTCCAAGACTTCAAAATGGTAAGGGTTGCCATGGAAACGGAAAAAGGCGGGAAAATTCAAATTGCTCAGATTTGAATAAAATTCATAGACAGGTTGCATAGGTTGGGTGGAAGTGATTTATAGCCTGATTTTTGATATGGGAATTTGTATAAGCATCCTGATACAGTTTTATTATGTCGCCCCAGACGTATTGTTCTGTTTCTTCTTTTTGTTATTATTCTTTGTTATTATTAAGTCTCCCAAACGAAGTTTGGGGAGACTTATTGTTTTTACTCAATTCTTATAATTTTTCTTGTTCTTCTCTTTCCGCCAAAAATTTGTCCGACCATTTTCGCAAAGACTAATAGTCAGATCTTGACCAAACTTAACAGGATGATAGACCCTTATCCCGAAAAATGCAATGGGGTCTTGGAATTTTCAAAATGGCACCGGTTGCCATGGAAACGGCAAGAAGGGTGGGAAAATCAAAGTGCTCGAAATTCGATGAAATTTTACGGGAAGGTTGCTTAAGACATGGGGAATATGTTTCCGGTGTTCAAGACTACAAAATGGCACCGGTTGCCATGGAAACGGCAAAAACGGCGGGAAAATCAAAGTGCTCGGAATTGGATGAAAATGTACAGGAAGGTTGTTCAAGACATGGGGAATTGGTTTCTGGTCTCCAAGACTTCAAAATTTCACCCGTTGCTATGGAAACAGAAAAAAAGGCGGTAAAATTGAAAGTGGTCAGTATTGAATGAAACTCAACAGACAGGTTGCGTATGATGTGTGGAAGTGATTTTTAGCCGGGATTTCTGATTTGGGAGTTCTTTTGGGGACTTTTGTATCAGCATCCTGATACAGTTATAAAATTTTATTATTATTGTTCTTCCACACTTTCTTGTCCACACTATTTTGAGAGAACGGTTCGATGAAATCAAATGAAACTAGGTAATTAGTTGACCATAAGGAAACGGCAAAAAGGGTGGAAAAATCAAAGTGCTCGAAATTCGATGAAAATTTACGGGAAGGTTGCTTGAGACATGGGGAATATGTTTCCGGTGTTCAAGACTACAAAATGGCACCGGTTGCCATAGAAACGGCAAAAAAGGCGGGAAGATCAAAGTGCTCGGAATTGGATGAAAATGTACAGGAAGGTTGTTCAAGACATGGGGAATTGGTTTCTGGTCTCCAAGACTTCAAAATTTCACCCGTTGTCATGCAAACAGAAAAAAGGCGGTAAAATTGAAAGTGGTCAGTATTGAATGAAACTCAACAGACAGGTTGCGTATGATGTGTGGAAGTGATTTTTAGCCGGGATTTCTGATTTGGGAGTTCTTTTTGGGACTTTTGTATCAGCATCCTGATACAGTTATAAAATTTTATTATTATTGTTCTTCCACACTTTCTTGTCCACACTATTTTGAGAGAACGCTTCGATGAAATCAAATGAAACTAGGTAATTAGTTGACCATAAGGCGGAGTGCAGGCTACGAAAAAAGTTTTCAAAATGGCCGCCATTTCCAAGATGGCCACCAAAATACTTCAAAATTTCAACGTTGTCCGATTTCGACGAAAATTGATGTCTAGGTAGATTTTGACGCTGCGAACAAGATGGGAGCATCGAATTGGCTGCCAGGGTCGACAACAGTTATTGCTCGCAATTGTAAACCTAGTTATGTCACCCCAGACGTAGTCGGGGTGACATGTTGTTGTTCTACGTTTCTTCTGATAATTATTTGTTTTTCTTCCAATAATTTTGTCCGCGCCATCACTTTGAGACGGCTTGATGTAATCAAATGAAATTTGACAAGAAGTTTGATCACCTTAAGGAGTTGTGCTGTCTATGAAAATTTGCTGCCATTTCCAAGATGGCCGCCAAAATACGTCAAAATTTCAACATTGTCGGATCTCAACGAAAATTGATTTCTAGGTAGATTTTGAGGCTGCGAATAGAATAAGATGGAATCATCGAATTGGGGGTTTGGGGTGACATCGGCTATTGCTTGCAATTGCAAATCTAGTTATTCTTGTTCTTCTTCTCGTCTTTCCGCAAACAAATTGTCCATGCATTTTCTCAGAAAGTACTGCTCGGATCTTGACCAAACTTCATAGGAAGATGGATCCTCATTTGAGGATTTGCCATCCGGTCTTGGAATCACTAAAATGGCACCAATTACCATGGAAACGGCAATAAAGACGGGAAAATAAAAGTGCTCTGAATTGGATGAAACTTTACAGAAAGGTTGATTATTACTTGGTGAATTAGTTTCTGGTCTAACAGACTTTAAAATGACACCCTTTGCCATGGAAACTGCAATAAGGCGGGAAAATAAAAGTGCTCCGAATTGGATCAAACTCTATAGGAAAGTTGCTTAGGACTTGGGGGTTTGTTTCTGGTCTCCAAGACTTCAAAATGGCACCCGTTCCCATGGAAACTTAAAAAAGGCGGGAAAAAATTAAAATGTTCAGATTTGCATGAAACGTCACAGAAATGTTACCTAAGATGTGAGAAATCGGTTTCTAGTGTCAAAGACTTCAAAAGTGCGACCGTTGCCATGGAAACCGTCAAAAGGCGAGAAAGCCAAAATGCTCAGATTTAAACAAAACTAAACATACAGGTTGCAGGGGTTGTGTGGAAGTGATTTGAAGCCACGATTTCTGATTTGGGAGTTCGTTTGGGAGACTTTTATCAACATCATGATACAATTATAAATTTTTATTATGATATGGGGTTTAACTTCACTTTCAGCAGTATTTCAGCTATCTCATGACGGTCAGTTTTAGTGTTGGAGGAAGCCGGAGTGCCCAGAGAGAACCACCGACCTTGCGCAGGTAAATGACATACCTTATCACTTACGATTATAAGTCGAGTGCACCTTTTTTGTAATGTCCAAAGTGGGGCGTGAACTCACACTGCAGTGGTGATAGACTACAGTTGCTGTATAGGTAGTAGAACTACCTTAACCACTCGTCCATCCAGGCCCACTCAATATTTATTATCAAGTGAGACTTATTGTTTTAACTCACGTTTCTTCCGCCACAAAATTTGTCCGACCATTTCTCTGAGACTAATGCCCCAATGCATACCAATCTTCACAGGAAGAGGGATCCCTATCCCGAAAAGTGCAATCATGTCTTGGAATTTTCAAAATGGCAGCGGTTGCCATGGAACCAGAAAAAAGTAGTAAAAATTGAAAGTGCTCAGAATTGGTTGTAATTTTACAGAATGGTTATCTAACATACTGGAAATTAGTGTCTGGTCTCCCAAGACTTCAAAATGGCAACCGATGCCATGGAAAAGGGGCAAAAATGGGGGGGAAATTGAAAGTGCTCAGAATTGAACGAAACTTCAAAGAAAGTTAGCCCAACTCGTATAAACCTGGTTTCTAGCCCTGAATTTTGACTTAAGAGTTCGTTTGGGAGATTTTTGTATCAGCATCCTTGTACAATTATAAATTTTTCTTATTATTATTCTTAGCATCAACATCGTCCGCACGTTTTCTCGGATGAAACTTGAGACCATACAAGTTACCTATGCCTAGATGTGCAATCGAGTCTTGGAATTTGTAAAATGGCCACCGTTGCCATGGAAATTGAAAAAAAGCGGGAAAATTAAAAGTCCTCCAAATTGGATTAAAATTTACAGGAATGTCCCTTACCATGCATAGAAATGATATTATGTCTGAAAAATTTCAAAATGGCCGCCGTTACCATAGAAACGGAAAAAGGTGGAAAAATATAAAATGCTCCAAATTGGATGAAAATGTATAGGAATGTTCCTTACCGTGCAAAGACATGATTTTTGGACTAAACATTTAAAATGGCCACCGTTGCCACGGAAAAAAACGCTAGAAAATTAAAAGTGCTCCAAATTAAATGAAATTTTACAGTAATGTTCCTTACCATGCATAGAAATGGTCTTTGGTCTGAAAAATTTAAAAATGACCGCCGTTGCCATGGACAAAAAAAAAGGCGGAAAATTAAAACTGCTCCAACTAAGATAAAAATTTTACAGGAATGTTTTTAAATGCACAGTAATGATTTGTCTTCTAATTTTCAAAATGACCACCGTTGCCATTTAAACGGAAAAAAGGTGAAAAAATTAAAAGTGCTGCAAATTGGATGAAAATTTACAGGAATGTTAATTACCATGCAAAAGAAATGATTTTTGGTCTTAAAATTTTCAAAATGGTGGCCGTTTTCATGGAAACAAAAAAAAAGGCAGGAAAATTAAAAGTGCTCCATATTTAATGAGAATTAATAAGAATGCAGGAATTATGATTTTGGGGTCGTTTGGATGACTTCCGTGTTTGCAATCAAACACAATCATCACTAGTTTATATATATTTTTCCATACTATTTTTAATTTGATATTTTTCAAACTTTTCCATTTGCCAGAACATAATTTCATGACTCCCAATACTTTGTGAGGTTGCAAAAACGGCATATCAAAAACAGCTGATTGCACGGGTTACTAAAAATAACTAGAGAAATGTAAATTCTTGTTTCTGTTACCAAAAAGGATATTTAGAGCTTTTATTTTTGTAAAGTAACCAGTGCAAATGCAAATTTGGTGGGGTAGTTTGATTTAGGCAAACTACAGCATAATGAAGATTTCCCAAATTTTATATAGCTCAATATTGGCATATTATAAAAAACTTAACATGAAATTGCATGTTTGGTTTAATTTCTTGTATTTATCCTCGTATATCAAGACAAAAGAAAATGTGTATGAAAAATAATTTTTGTAATGCAGGAAATGTATGTTAGAATATTTGAAAACCTATAAAAGAAAATTTTAAGATTAGGATATTCCAAAGGAATACTTATGCATAAATACAGTACTGGCAAAAATTTGTCAATTAATGTGCATCGACTCAGTCATGAATATAACAACTGTAGCCTTTGTAATAGGTCGATACGGTGTTATATCGACCAAGCTGTCGGTCTAGATGCATTTTTAAATTGATTTAGCATCGTATTGACCTATACAAAGGCTATAATTGTATACATGTATTATGAATTTTTTATAACAACTATTGGAAAAAAATATAGAATTATTTCATGTAAAATACACAGAATAACATACTGGTAGTATATATCACTCAAAATTGTTTCAAACTGATACATAACCTATGTAATTGATAATGCGTATTTTTCTCAAGAATATCACAGATGATAAGATTGCAAACCTACCAGCGAATTTCCTGAAAACTGGAAGAATGTTCCCACCGTCGCACGTACCATAATCAATAATTGTTATTTGTGTTCCAGCTTCATTCTTATCCATGCATTTTCCTAAAAAAAACAAAAACAAAAAAACAAAAAAAAACAATTAGCCAATCTTGATACCAATGGGTCGGTGGCTCTTTTGGTAGACTTGTAAGTCCCAAAAGGCTTCACCAGCCCAGAAGTCCAGTATTTTTGTACTCGTCTATTAACCGATTATTTGCCTGGTATGGTAAATGAAGTTATTACAAAAAGCGTTATTGAATGAGTAACAGCTGCTTTCGTAATAAACAACCGTTCATGTAATAATTGTTTTCACTACGGAATTTTAATGTTTTAATGTCTTGGTGGTCTACTTTAATAAAAAAAATAAATATGTAAAACTGACAGAAAAACTGTATGACTGGTATGGTAAATGATGTGAGAACCGAGACGTAAGTTTAAAAAACGAATAATCCAAATATAGTAACACGGGAAACACCAAGAAACAAAGACACCACTTTGGTAAGGCACATAAAATGAAAAAAAAAATGGAAACATATATACAGATGATCAGCACGGACATGGTAAAGCTATTGTAAAAGGCGATATTGCAAAAAAAAATAATAATAAAAACGTTGTGACGAAAAGCCATTAATTGATTAACTTTGCTTTTGCAATAGTTTTTTCAGTATGAAATTAACATTCAAATGCTGACGTTGTCCACCTATATTTATTATATAGATAGCGGTAAAAGATTGACATTTCTCAGTGAAAGAAAAGTGATAATTAACTGTGAAATTATTATCCATAATTTCACTCTAGGAAGTGACGTCACAATAGACGTTGTCAACGTTGTTGTTAAGTAAACGTCGGAGTGGATTAATTTTGAAAACGTAGTTCATGAAATAAATCATTAATGCAACCATCAAATATGCATGAAGATCTATATAATAAAAACTATAACTAATCCTCGATTCTGATTATCGAAAATATTCAACTCATGATCGAAAAATGCTGTAATTCACTCATGCGCTCCGCGCATTCGTGAATTATTGCGTTATTCGATCATTCGTTGAATATTTTGCGATAATCAGAATCTTGGATTAGTTATAGTATAAATAATGAATAACGTAAAACAATTAGAAAAACTGTGTTTCTGATAAATCAAGTTATTACTGAAAGAGTTATTACAATGACATTAAATGACAACCATTTTGTAATAAACAACCATTTTTGATTATTATTGTTTTCATTAGAAATTTTAATGTTCAAATGTTTTAGTTAGCTACTTGCATCTAAAAAATATTAACTGGCAGAAAAAAAACTATATGACTGGTATGACTGAAAGATTTAATTCATAGATGTTTCTTTCATAAGAACGGCGAACGAAGATATAAGTACATTGTTATAGGCAAAGAACAAGCATACTCTATTAAATACGACTGAGAATCACAGAAAAAATATACAAAAGAAGAGGTGATTAAAATTTTAAGAGTTTTTGATCGATAATATATTTGTCCATTTCGGAGGACTTGTTTTTCAACAGACTATCGGAATTCAAATGGGCACAAACTGTGCACCTTTTAGCTGATCTGCTTTTCCACTCATATGAGGCTAAATTCATCGAAAGGCTTCTTCAAAATAAAGATAAACAAAACTGGCACAGCCCTTTAATTGCAGCGTCCGTTGTATAGATGATATTTTATCACTAAACAACCCTTGCTTTGGTGATTTTCTTCATCTTACCCACCCGAAAGAGCTCGAAATAAAAAAATACCGAAGTTGCAGAAAAACTGTAAAGGATACTGCAGATACCTCCAAATCGGCCTCTTTCTTTTAGTCCATGGGCTGGAATAACCCCCCGTGCACACCGCACTTCCGAACCCCACCCATTTTTTAAATTCCGCATACATCCCTTCTTCAAAATAAAACATGTTAACACGAGCATAACCTGCACGCACTTGAGGAATTTGGCCCATTTTTAGACCCACCTACCGAAATTTTTGAAAATTTCGTTTTTCGTTCAAGTTTTTCTTTCAGTTGCTTCAAAATGTTGACAAAATGCTTTCAAGTTATAAAAACGAGGTATCAAATGATTGCTTATTATATAAGCTTCACAAAGAACCCAGGTTTTTTAAGATTTCTAGGCCCAATACGTTCCATAGAGCAATTAAACGTACCCCTACCCCAATGAAATATTGACGAAAAAACTGATATTTTCATTGAAATTGCGTAAGTTTGATGGTCTAGAGAACCCGAAGTGCATCTCAGTTCCCGATTCTGAAAATTGTTTTTAGCTTTTCAATATATTTTCTTCAATATAAACCAGGTTAAGACAATGTTAACATATTTTAAATGACAAAAATTTTATTTTCAAATATACCAAATACAGGGACCTTTGAATAATTTCGTTTTTGAATAATTTTTGTCTTTCTTTTGCCTAATATTATTTTTTAGTAAACAAATATCATTTAAAAAGGGTATCAAATGAAAGTTTACAACCATAACAAATTAAGGCCGTTTTTCGGTAATATATACATCATATATCAATAAAACTTACCCCTACCCCAACAAATTTACTCTAAAATTATCAATTTTTTGTCTATTTTCGCATAGTAATTACCAGAAGACGCAAAATGTGTGTTGTATAGGACAATGTTGCATAAATTATATTATGATTTTATATTTTAACAGCCATTTGTTGACTTAAGCTCAATATTTTGCCCGAAATTGGTGAAAAATGGGAATTTTTTAACATTTTAGAATTGTCCAGAGTCCACTGCTATATCGTTATATATGCCAAATCAGGAGGATATTTCTGCAACTATGCCAATCAATTGTACCAAGAGACACATTTGGTGTCTTAAGACATTGCTAAGAAAAACAAGGAGTGTTAAATGTGACTCTGATTAGAGAAAATCTTACCCCTACCCCAACAAATTTTCCCTGAATTTGGTGATTTTTGGTCTATGTTCGCATAACAATAACCAGAACATGCAAAATGTCTGTTGTATATGACAATGTTGCATCATGGTATTTTAACAGCCATAGGTCGACTACAACTCAATATTTCTCCCCAAATTGAGGAAAAATGGGAATTTTTAATATTTCAGATTTGTCCATAGTTCACTGTTAAATCGCAATATATATCAAATCTATAGAATAGATCTGCAGATATGCCAATTAATTGTTCTAAGCAATATATTAGTTGTCTGAAAATATAGTTTAGAAAAACAAGGAGTGTTATATGTGACTCTAAATACCGAAAATTGTACCCCTACCCCATCAAATTTTCCCCGAAATTGGTGATTTTTGGTCTATGTTCGCATACAAATAACCAGAACATGCAAAATGTCTGGTGTATATTACAATGTTGCATGAGTTACATTATGATTTGGTATTTTAACACCCATTGGTCGTCTAAAACTCAATATTTCTCCGCAAATTGATGAAAAACGAGAATTTTCAGTATTTCATATTTGTCCATAGTTTATCAAATCTATAGAATATATCTGCAGATATGCCAATTTATTGTTCTAAGCGATACATTAGATATCTTAAAACATTGTTTAGAAAAACAAGGGATGTTGAATGTGACTCTAGATACCAAAAATCTTACCCCTACCCCAACACATTTCCCCCTAAATTGTCAATATTTTTTTCTTTGTTGGGATAAAAATAACCACCACACGCAAATTCTGCGTTGCATATAACAAAGTTGCATGAATACTATCATGATTTGGTATTTCAAATCCTAGTTGTCAGCTTAATCTCAATATTTTGTCCAAAATTGATTAAAAATTGAAATTTTCAGCATTTCAGATTTGTCCAAAATTCACTTTTAAATCGTTATATGTGGCAAATCTGGAGGATTTATCTGCAGATATGCCAATTTTTTATCTTACCCGATACATATGTTATTTAAAATCACTGTTTAGAAAATAAGGAGTGTTCAATTTGTCTCTAAATACTTAAAATCTTACCCCTACCCCAACAAAATTAAACTTAGAAATCTCCAAAATATGACCGTCTGTATATATAAATGAACAAAGCATACTAATGTTTTACTTTCGTTGCAAAAGATGCATTTGATACGTCATAATATGTAATTTTGACACCAAAATATGGGTAAAATTGAATATTTTGGACGATTATCGTGAAAAATAGGAATTTTCAGTATTTCAGATTTTTCCGAAATTCAAAGTTAAATCGCTGAATAACTGCCCATAAACCGGGCGCATGATCTTATTTTTGATAAATGGGAGGCTCTGTGTGTTTTGCTGTTTGAAAATGATATGTCATTGGATCTTTATACAATGTTTAAAGCTTTTCAAGCTGAATAAAATGAAATAAATTGTGTTGAATATGTGTGGTAAGGCGTAATATGTTTGTAATTTATGAGACTGCAGTTAGTCTAAAGGGCTTAAAAGCTTACTTTCTAATTGCTTAGATATGATGAAACGATATTTAATCAACATTTTCAAGTTACATATCAATTTCATGAATTATTTGCATCTCAAAGTCAAAACAGCAGAAATTCTGAAAAACGGAAAATTCCCATTTTTCAAACAATTTCGGACAGAAGAGTCGAAATCAGACCTTTTGAAAAATTTTAATCTACTTAAATGATCTTCTGCATGTCAGTTGTAGTGAAATACGCTCTAGAATTTCCATTGAACATTATCTTTTTATCATTTAGAGCCTGAATATTTCAAATTTTCTCTTAATTTTTAGGAGGAGGGATGCTAATTTTGACATTTATGAACCTATAATATATCTGAAACTAAAATTTTTGCGTATAATTTGTTGCTAACATATCATAAATTATTATTGCATCGGCAATTATTAAATATATATTCAGATTTTTACGACCCTTAAGTCAAAAAGTCGAAATTGTGAAAAATCTAAAATTCTGAAAAATTGCATTTTTCAAAAATGTTATAACGAAAATCAAAATTTTATGGACTTTTATGGTTTTATTTTCCAACATTGTATCACAACTGATAAGTTAAGCATAAAAACTAGATCAAATGACGAGGGTTGTTTATCTGAAAGGTATTGACAGCCTAAAATCGACATTTTCGCAATTTTTTGCAGAGGTAGGGGTAGATTTTTTTGAATCCCCAGATAATAAAATTGGCGTACATTCCCCAAACTTGTGTTCATTATAAAGCATATTCAATTAGCTTTAATTTGATACCAAATTTCAGTACATATTACTTATCTGTAAAAAGTTATGGAGCTTAAAAGATGAAACTTATGTTAAAACGAAAATACAATAATTTTTCGGGTGTACTATAAAAGTGGTCCTATACTGTCTATGCGTGCAGGTTATGTTCGTGTTAACATGTTTTATTTTGAAGAGGGGACATAGAAGGACTGAAAAAAAACGGTATGGTTTGGAAGTGGGGGGGGGGAGTGTGCACGGAAAGTGTTTCCAGCCCATGGACTACTTGACCTTCATCTTGAAATTGAAAACAGAGGCACACTTAAAAGTAAGCTGTATGACAAACTCCACAACTTCACTTTTTTCAATTGGCAACTTCATTTTTATGTAGCAACATTCCAAAAGTGCCAGCATATGGAGATTACATCTCCCATCTCATTCGCTACTCAGAGTCCTGTGGTCGATACAGTGACTGCCTTGACAGAGCTCGGTTGCATACAAATAAGCTTATTAAAGTAGATAGGTACTAATATTCATATCCATGAAATTTTGCTATTAGTCGGAAAAATTAAAGAACCGATCCTAAGAACTTGAAATCTGTATTAAAAAGTATGGGTCACAATGCTTGTTTTTATCCGGAATTGAGCTCAAAGTTTAGTCATTTTACATCATTTGTTCACCTAGATTTTCATAGAATGCACAGCAAAAATAAAAACATAGATAGGCAATTTTATCTAGATAGATATGAAATTTTTATCCAAATGAATTATATATATTTTTGCAAATACATAGTTTATGATATGATTTATTAATTACAATTACAAAATGTATATGTCACCATGCTTTTAACGGATATATTGCACAAATTATTAGGATTAAACTTACTTTACTTGAAAAGAGGGCTAATTGGTGGGCAAAGGTGGGCAAAATATAACGTTTCACACCTGTCAGTCCATTATGACGTCACAAAGGAAAAGCTGTCATATCGCTGTTCCGGCCTTAAAATCAAACTTACTCTATCTGATTCTTTATTTTTGAAATACGCGATTGAATTGCGCAGCCCAACTGTGACTTTCTACCTTAAGCAAGGTATGTTGCCTATAACTTGAAGTCAGCACTACAGAAGTTTAACGGTGGTCATTACGATCTTGTGGACCGTAATGAGATATATGTTTCCCAGATCTCCTCTGAAACCGCAAGAGATATTGATTGACTTTCTTTTGCAAATTGTTTGTCTCATCCTTGGGGTGATTCGTTACAGTTGGACCGAAGGGATCCAATGACTCCTTATATGAGTTACATCCTTTTTCATATTTTAAGTTTTATTCATTTTATTTCTTCTGAACTGTTATTTATAGAGTCCTGTAATCTTAAACCATGCAAGCATCAGGGACCCTCCCTTTTTTCCAATGAAGTAATATCAATAATATAACATTCAACACCATTTACAAAATTATTGGTATAATTCTTGGCCAAAGTGTAGATTATATTAAAATTGACTTTGTTAATAGTTTTTCTATTTATATTATACCAAGAATCTTAATTCCAATTAAAAAAAACAAAAAATTTCTTTCTTGTTTTCTTAACCAATGGGTCTAGTTTAATAATGAATATTTAACATACTAACCAATCAGAACTCAACCTCCAATATTCACTCCGTTATATAATCTTGGGTACACAAAAAGGAAAAACCAGTTCTATGTTTAGTGGGCTACCTGAATTACCCGAATTTATATGATGTCTTTGTTTGTAGAAGTTTCCGATGTAGCAATTGTCTCTGGATTATTCTTTTCTGGTCCGTCGAATTGGGTCTCATGAACCTAACCCGTCTAATTTTTAATGTAGACGAAATTTTTTGCTAGGATTTCACTCATTTCCGGTTCTAAGAGAATTTAAGGTCGAGCTTATTTCCAACAAATCCGGATACAATTTCACAATCCGGTTGTTAACTACCAGTTGAAATCAAACGCTGAGCATAATTTATACGAATTTTATACCAAAAATGAAACACTGAAACTTAATCCGGATTTTATACCTAAAATCAAACGCTGAAACTAAATGTGGAATTCATGCTTAAAAATGGAAATTGATAATATGTGATTTGATTTAAAGAAATAAAATTGTATCTCTATTTGTGAAATAAATTAATTTTGTTTGAAATCCGCTTATGGGAGAGTTTCTCTAACATTATTTGCCACTTGAATTTGAGAAAATCCTGTCGCTGAGCAGAATTCACGGTTTGACCAATCCAGTCTCGGATAATCCGGTGCCGATTTCTTTGTAAGCAAACACCATCTTACAATTATTTCTTCCTTCCGGTTTCACGTTGGCAGGTTACCTGAGATTACTGTTTAATTTTATATGATACATTTTGTAATATATATTAAATGCCTACATATCAAAAGGTATTATGTTTTAAGCAGTAAATATTCTTTAGTGATTTTTGACGCCGAAAGATCAACTTTCCAACGTGTAGGTTCAGTGATGGTAAGTCCAATATCGTCTTATAATAATATAATTATATTTTATAAGGACGTGTCAAAAGGATTTTTATAGAAATCCTTACCAGTCAGCTCTGAAATTTTGTCAATTTCAATGAGGAAGGTGAAACCTTAAAAGCTAGCTAAGAATAAATAAGATGCTCTTGCTCACAGACCATGACCGATATAGACAGCAATTTCAGTCATCATAGGGGCATAAATTCCTACCAGGGTGGGGATGAAAAACTTCTTTCCTCACTGGTTGACATCTTGGGTTAAGTGTTGTCATGCTTGGCACAAATTTTGAGGGGATATCCCAAAGTTTTTTTTTATCAAGTTCGACTCCCACGTTGATCAGTGGTTTCAGAGATCAAAGTTTGAATGAATTTCAAGGTGATAGGGACAAAATGTTGAAGTTTTTGGCTCGTTGGTGACCATTTTCGATTGGGTGCAGACCTACGCAATGGATACAATTTTTAAAGGGTACCATTATGACACAGACGAATGAACAGTGATGTCAAATCACCCTGGCTAAAGCTGAGACCAAAGAACTATAAATTCAATATCTGAAAAGGGGGAGACAAGGGGATTCTCAGGGATAAAATATGACTTGTTAACGATGGGGTCAAATATCTTGAATTTTATCTTTTATGTAGCATTAGCCTTCAGTGAACGAAACCTTAGCT
This sequence comes from Modiolus philippinarum, assembly GCA_002080025.1. NCBI lineage: Eukaryota > Metazoa > Mollusca > Bivalvia > Mytilida > Modiolidae > Modiolus > Modiolus philippinarum. The sequence continues at coordinate 24,068 of MJUU01003538.1, read as the reverse complement.
TTTATAGTATTTTTGTCAATTTTTTTAAGTTCATACCATAGATATGCACATATAAAAAATGGCACAATATAAATCATTCATGTCTTAGTGTACAAAGTGTTTGTACATTTCATTTTTTTGTTTCATCAGAAAATGTTAGAATTGCGCTAATTTTAATTTTGTTTTACAGGCTTTATGTATTTTATGGGAGATACAACTTTAATAAACATTGAACTAAGATGATAACTGTTTGATTCTGAGAGGGGGTTTGAGATTTTTATCTTGTAAATCGATTCAGTCCCGAATAAAAGTAAAAATAAATATTCTTGCCTACATCTTCTTGAAAATAAATCAGATTCTACAAATAGTATGGTGAAAAGAAAATAAATAAGTTTCAAAAAAGTCTTACTCTCAAATATTCGGAAATAAATATCTTGGCTTCGACAAACAGATTTGCGAGTTCCACGTGTTCTGCAATATCTCATTTAGCTTTGTTGGTCAGCTAGGTGAACTAAAACCAGAGAACGGAGGAAGAAAACATCACTTAGAAGAGGGGATAATTTCAGACATGTGCAACCTGAACTTGATGTTCTTAAAACAATGATGTTATCTGGATAAATTACAAAGCAGTAGAAATATTTATTGTGTTTTTCACATCACTTGGAAAGAAATAACGCGGTTTTTAATGTGTGGGACAAATCTGCTCAAGTCCCGTAAATACACTCATCCATTCAGAGAAAAACATTCAAATTTACACTTAATCTTCTTCATAATTCACGATCTCAACATTATAAATCAATTGCATTAGATTGTTACCTCAGAATGCATTGCAATCTCCACAGCACTTCAGCACTTTGATTTTAATGTAGTTATCGGTCCTTGAAGTGTAGAGAAAATTTCCGGTTTATCAGACGCTAAGTTATTTTAATTTAACGATTGACAATTTTCACAATCATTTGAGCAATCAGCATTATGGTGTTTAAAAAAGTAATGTCAATTTAGTTGAAAGTTATCAGTCAAATATACACGCCAATATCACATTATACACGATTATGGAAGCTTTCAAATTAAGGAAACGGATTCATCTTAATTTAAAGGTAGGACATTTTGTCAGTTATAGTAATTTCAGCTTCAGTGAGTTCCCTGAAGGTGTTGTATTGACATTTTAGCGACTTCAAGCCATCTTTATTTACGTTGTCATGACATCTGCGTTCGCCGTTTTCATTGCATGTTTTTCATATATTTGACTATATTTAGAACAGAGACAAAGTGAAAAGTGACACTTGAAATAAACATACCGATCGATTAACTGAATTTTTACATTTTTTAATGTTCGGGACGAACGCATTATATAGATCTATTTAATAACACTCATTGTGGTGCATATCTGCAGCGGTTTTAGTATAATAAAACACGCGTTCTCGAAGCTCTTAGTTATTTTTTTTTTAAATTTTATAGAAGATATCCGCTCAATTGACTTCAGACTCTTGTGCATAAACTGCGACGGAATATTACGGCTCTATAGCAACAGTAATTAAGGACTTGAACTCTCGGCTACGAGAAATAGCAATATCTTGCACAAAGAATGAAAAAAACATTTGCATTTATCCTTTTTAAAGCCAACAGTAGTAAATATATATAATAAATATATACAATGACGAAATTTTGCAATGAAAATTTCACATTTTGTTCAATAGTCACGCAGGTACGAGAAATTGATGTCGCCATGTTGGAAGAATAGTCACGCGAGAGTTCGATGGTGACGATGATTGACGAAAGATTTGAACAGGGTCAATGAAATCTATTTATAGCTACGATTTATTTATAGCAATTTCAAAAAGCCCATTTTTTATCACGTTTCTACCATAAAGAGCGAGCTTCGCTCGCTTATAACGTCCACATTGTGCCATGACACGTTCCACTTTGTTCCATGACGCCCTTGTCCTTGAACTGAATTGTCAAAAACAAAACACAGCACACTATATCACTGCTATTTTCCATTTCATACTATATCCTGCATTTCAATACATAGTTGCCAACCTCAGAGAATTAGAAAAAACATGTAATTACACGCTTTTCAGTTTGAAAAAGCACGTAGTAATACACGGCTAGATTATTTTCATATCTAAAGATTATTATAAAGGCAAGTGAAAACAGCTAGTACTGGCAATTTTAATCAAAATCCAATGTTGCATATTTGGCAGATTTCAAGACATCTTTGTGTTGTTCATAGTCATAACATTCATTATATTGATTAAATTTGTAGTGAACACTTAGTATCATTTGCAAGTTCTGATCTAAATTCTTTGTGCATTTCTAACAACTGAATCGCTGTTATGACAAGTAACATACAAGAATGTGTGTGTTTGCGTGTGAAATTTGAACTTGTAAATCAACATTAGCGTGTGAAATGTCAAAAAAGCATGTATTACACGTTAAAAGCGTGTGCGTTGGCAACTACATGTATGTTTTGATATGATGATATTTATTTCTATATACAAGTGAGACTCGGAGTAAAGGTGTTCTTTGTCATATGGAAATTATGGGTGTAAACAGGCTGAGGAAAAAGTAATTTGTTGCATTGTACCGTCTGTCTTGTACCTGGGTACTATAATCATCTTTATTTTTGTTCTGCGGTGGTGGCCGAGTGATTTAAAGGCACAAGACTTACAACCACAATATCCGACAAAACTGTGGTTTTGAATCCTGCATGTCTCAAGGTTTGAGGGCACTTGTCATAGCTTGATGAGTTTCACAGAATCCATCTTTGAGCTATCTAGAGGCTTTCTTCTTCCAGAACCCCTACAACAATGGGGTTATCTCACTACTGCTTAACGTTTATTAATGTCGCTTTCGGTTTTTAAGGTATATAACAGGCTTATTCATTGTTTACTTGTGACTTGTGAATGCCTGTAACTTCAAAGATTCAATAAAACATCCCTTTACTTTACTTACATATACATATACATGTACCTGCATATTCTTATACTTAAGGTTGGGTGGTAAATTCCACCCCGGTATTTACCAGTGGTATTTACCAGTAAATACCGGATTGGAAAATACTCCTCAAGTGGCAAATACTGGTCAATTGAACTTTTGATGGTAAAAATACTGCAAATATTTAAAACTGAATCATCTTAAACTAGCTAAAATACTTATCCGCATATAAATGCAATATTGAATTTAATTTCAGAATATCAACATGTAGCATATTGCATTATATATCAATAATTCATGTTGTTATTACATGTAAATCAGTCTTTAATATTAAGTTTTTTTTTTTTTTTTTTTTTTTTTTTTTTTATGCTATCTTTAATTTTGTATGACAATTAGAACTGTAAATTAATTTGTAAATGTATGTAAAAATTACAGGTAATAATCATGGTAATACACCTATCCTCTGGATCAGTGACAACTTAATTTGGGTCTTAATGACTAAACCAACAAAATTTCAAGGGAATGTTTATTCAAGAAAACATTTTGATATTTTCTTACAGGTTGGAAGTAATAAAATGTTGCAAATGATTTCCTATTATATTGAAAAGTTTTAGAACTGCATGGAAACAAATTGTCCAGTGAAGTTTAAGTAAACTTTGGGTTTTCTATGTAAAGCTTCATTTAAATAAAGTATGACTTCAAGTCTAAGATACATAAAAAGCACAAAATTAAAAAAAGAGAAAATAATAATAACATGATTAATGAAAACAATCAATAAAATAAAAAAGAATTAGAACTAGATTTGCAATTGCAAGCAATAGCTGATGTCGCCCCTGGCAGCCAATTCGATGAATTCATCTTGTTCGCAGTGTCAAAATCTACCTAGAAATCAATTTTCGTTGAAATCCGACAAAGTTGAAATTTTGACGTATTTTGGCGGCCATCTTGGAAATGGCGGCCATTTTGAAAATAAAAATATTAAAACGCACATCTTCAAATAGTGATCCAACTTTGTGCCAAGTTTCATGGAGTTCTGATGATGCATCACTGAGTAATTTCATGGACAACTATTGGCTGGAATAATAAAGAATAATAATAATAATAATAAAAAGAATAATAGTAATAATAATAATAAGAAACGGAGGAATAACAATATGTCGTCCCGACTACGTCTGGGGCGACATAAAAAAGAAAAAGGACCTATAATGGTAGCCATAAACCACGTGATAAGTACTTTGAGCGAAACAGGTTAAAAATTCCACTCTAGTCAAGTGACCAGTATCTTGCCTTATTTATATTCATAAACCAACACAGAGTTTAATTTTAGGTTTAATTTAAGGGTTTTATAAAAGCATATAAATAAAGGAGATACCCAGTATAATTTGTTTTATCCAAGTCATGCTAGGTACAAGGTTACTGTATTAATTTCAGGTGGTCAATTCAATCGACCAGTAAATTCCAGTATTTGCCAGTAAATGCAGGTAGTAACCGGTATTTACCGGTGGCATGGAAAATACTAAAAAATGCCGGTATTTGCCAACCTTGCTTATACTAGATATGCCAATTTGGTTTTGATGGCACTGTGATCATTTTCCTAACTGGTTGCCTTGGTTGTGCCCTATCTATTTTTTTTTATTTTCTTGTCAACTTGCTCTTTAAACAAAATAAAGTTTTTATCTGTCTTCCTAATGTTTGCAATTTTTGTCAAAATGGGCTAGTATGCAGCATGCTGAAATCAAACTGACTGAGACAAAAAAGGTATTTTTGTCATTTTCTCATAAAAAGAGAAATTTGTGTTTTTTTCATTTGTTGTGTAGGTATTTTTAATGTCAANATAGCAATATCTTGCACAAAGAATGAAAAAAACATTTGCATTTATCCTTTTTAAAGCCAACAGTAGTAAATATATATAATAAATATATACAATGACGAAATTTTGCAATGAAAATTTCACATTTTGTTCAATAGTCACGCAGGTACGAGAAATTGATGTCGCCATGTTGGAAGAATAGTCACGCGAGAGTTCGATGGTGACGATGATTGACGAAAGATTTGAACAGGGTCAATGAAATCTATTTATAGCTACGATTTATTTATAGCAATTTCAAAAAGCCCATTTTTTATCACGTTTCTACCATAAAGAGCGAGCTTCGCTCGCTTATAACGTCCACATTGTGCCATGACACGTTCCACTTTGTTCCATGACGCCCTTGTCCTTGAACTGAATTGTCAAAAACAAAACACAACACACTATATCACTGCTATTTTCCATTTCATACTATACCCTGCATTTCAATACATAGTTGCCAACCTCAGAGAATTAGAAAAAAAACATGTAATTACACGCTTTTCAGTTTGAAAAAGCACGTAGTAATACACGGCTAGATTATTTTCAGATCTAAAGATTATTATAAAGCAAGTGAAAACAGCAAGTACTGGCAATTTTAATCAAAATCCAATGTTGCATGTTTGGCAGATTTCAAGACATCTTTGTGTTGTTCATAGTCATAACATTCATTATATTGATTAAATTTGTAGTGTTTATCTCACTATTGCTTAGCGTTTATTAATGTCGCTTTCGGTTTTTAAGGTATATAACAGGCTTATTCATTGTTTACTTGTGACATGTGAATGCCTGTAACTTCAAAGATTCAATAAAACATCCCTTTACTACGTCTGGGGCGACATAAAAAAGAAAAAGGACCTATAATGGTAGCCATAAACCACGTGATAAGTACTTTGAGCGAAACAGGTTAAAAATTCCACTCTAGTCAAGTGACCAGTATTTTGCCTTATTTATATTCATAAACCAACACAGAGTTTAATTTTAGGGTTAATTTAAGGTGTCTCAGTGGTATTATTCCGCCATTTTGGTCTAATAAGTGTTCATTTAGGTTTCATTCATTAAGAAATTTAACAAAAAAGTTATTTAGAATGAAAAGAAAGTTCAAATGTATTTACAATTTATATTCCTAATTATTTTAATAACATTTTCGTTACAAAAACTTTAGCTAAAACACATGAGCTTTAAATCTGTCGCTGGATTTACAGAACACAGAAATTATTCAAGGGGATAATTTGATAAGCTATTTTAACAAAGATATCACTAGAGAAATTACCATTTTGCAATTTTTCTCTCTTATTTCAACGGTGACCCCTATTTTTTAATTTTTTATATGTAAACTACATAATGATTATTAAACACATGCAAAGTATGAAAAAATTCTATAATAGATTTTTCAAACTATCCTCTCATATGATCATTTTTCCTAACATTTCTATGTAAAATCCTGAAATTTTCAATGTCAGATTTTGCGCTTAACTGCATGGTGACCCCCAAATTTTATTTTACATTTTGAACAATAATACAATTATGTTTCTACACAGAAAATTTCACAAATTTCTATAATAGGAAATTAATACCCTGCAGACACCTTAAGGGTTTTATAAAAGCATATAAATAAAGGAGATACCCAGTATAATTTGTTTTATCCAAGTCATGCTAGGTACAAGGTTACTGTATAAATTTCAGGTGGTCAATTCAATCGACCAGTAAATTCCAGTATTTGTCAGTAAATGCAGATAGTTACCGGTATTTACCGGTGGCATGGAAAATACTCAAAAATGCCGGTATTTGCCAACCTTGCTTATACTAGATATGCCAATTTGGTTTTGTTGGCACTGTGATCATTTTCCTAACTGGTTGCCTTGGTTGTGCCGTATCTATTTTTTTTAATTCTCTTGTCAACTTGCTCTTTAAAAAAAATAAAGTTTTTATCTGTCTTCCTAATGTTTGCAATTTTTGTCAAAATGGGCTAGTATGGAGCATGCTGAAATCAAATTGACCGAGACAAAAAAGGTATTTTTGTCATTTTCTCATAAAAAGAGAAATTTGTGTTTTTTTCATTTGTTGTGTAGGTATTTTTAATGTCAATTAGTACAATATATATATTTTACTAAGCTCTTTAATGATGACAAGAAAAAGAAGTCTGACTAAAATACATGTACATACAAAAAAATGTAGAGAAGTAACTTCTTGCGAGGATTGATCTTGATTTTTTTTATATTTGCAGTAATGTAAGTCATGATTGTTGATATTCATTGATAGATATTGATACATGTACATGAATATGTACACCAAATGTATGTTAAAATTGTCAAATTGTATATTTTGAAATTATGCCATATTTGAAACACTTTGCTGGAGAGATGTAATTTTCCTAAAATCTCAAAAACTTTGAAAGAATATTGTTGATGAGGCCGAGTAATAAAATGTGCTATTGATGATGCAAAATGGGATGATAAAAGTTTTATTTCATGTAAATAAATTCCAATTTTAGTCTAATTTCATTTTCAAATGACTGGAATTCATGTCAACATGGAAAATAAAATTGTCTATCATTCTGATGATGGATGTTTACTGTTTTTACCCTTTTTAAAAAAATAATTACACATAAAAACAATTTGTTTTAGGAAAGACTTAGTTCACAAATGTATATTTTGGGCAAATTTGATGGTTTTATACAAAAATAAACCAGATAGGACCAAATTATAATTGTTTGTTCCCATTCAGTTTAAAGGTCTTGTACCAACATTGATTTTGCCCTATTTGTCTTTGTTTAATTTAACATTTTTCACACATCTTACCACCATAGAAGGGGTCAGTTCCAAGTTTCACTGTCACTTTTAACCCATTAAATGTCATGTTATCGTTTTTTAGCAAAACTAATTTATTAAAACCTGTGGGACAGAAAGAAGGATGTTTCTTGATACCTAAGACACTGCATGCAGTTGAGTTTAATGCAATGGAATCTCAACACCAAAGAAATATCCATACTCATTATATTTCTGAACTATTTTAACATGGAACTCTGAAATATTTCTTGTTTTGGCAGTACATAATACCTTTAACATGTTCCCATGAAGCAGGAATGCAAAATAACATTTAACGCATAACCTAGCCTAAGATAAATATTGTATATTTCACCAGCCAGGCGTGGATAGGTACAATTCCACACAATGCACTAGTAGGTAGGGAAATAATTTAATTTCTTGAAGGTACATTTACAATTTAAGTTTATTGAAAGTACATTTACAATTTAAGTTTACCTGGTGTAGCAAATTACATCACTGAACAAATTTTATCCAGTTTTGGACTATTTCTAAAATAGATACTTTGCAATTTTATAGCCTTTATTACATTTTCAGATTAAGGATATGCAACATTAAATTAGTTAAAGACATGTGAAAGGCAAAAAACATTTCAATGAGTTGTAATATTGATTTAATGGAAAAATTAAAAATACACAAAAATGAATTAAATTCATGTTTTCCTTTCTTTTGACATATAGTGTGAACTGAAGTGTTACTGCCACATATAAAACTTTGTGTCAACATTGGATTTTTTTTTAACTTGAATTATTTTAATATTTGCAATATGTATATACCAACTGAGGCATTGTTCCTTTGCTTGCAATTGTCATTACCATATATTTATAGAGACTTTGTCTCATGTGCATTTACTCCATATCCTTGCATTCACCATAAATGAACCTATTTAATAAATGGTGATTTTATAAAAATTCAAAACATTCTGTAATAAACCATGTCACAATATATGATTTTTTTATTATTTTGCATTTTTGGCTACCCGCGATGAAAGTTACTATGCTTAAGTAAATTTCTCAATAACTATAAGTGGTAGGTCGATAATACTAAGTATGAAGGCTGGTCTCTGGTAGTGCATGTACATGTCAGTCTGGCATATGACTTTTGTCTTTGACCTCAATTTCACGGTCTAGTGGCCATGTTAAGTTAGTCTGATTAAGTCCATTTCTCAATAATTATTAGTGGTAGGTTGATAATATTTGGTATGTAGGTTGCTCTTTGATAGTATATGTCAGTCTGGCAAGTAACTTGTCCTTGTTCACGGTCTAGTGGCCACGTTCAGTTTCTATGCTTAAGTCAATTTCTCAATAACTATAAGTGGTAGGTCAACAAAACTTAGTATGAAGGTTGGTCTCGTGTAGTACATGTCAGTCTCCTGTCTGACATGACTTTTGTCTTTGACCTCAATTTCATGGTCTAATGGCCATGTTAAGTTTGTCTGATTAAAATCATTTCTCAATAACTTAAGTGGTAGGTTGATTCTATTTAGTATGTAGGTTGGTCCTTGGAAGTACATGTCAGTCTTGCAGGTGACTTTTATCCTTGACCTCAATTACATGGTCTAGTCCATGTTAATTTTCTCTGCTTATTTGTCCATTTCTCAATAACTATAATTGGTAGGTTGATAATATATAGTATGTAGGTTGATCTTGGGTAGCACATGGCAGTCTGGCAAATGATTTTTGTCCTTGACCTCAATATCACGCTCTGGTTGCCATGTTAAGTTTCTCATTATCTATTAGTGGTATATCAATGGTATTTTGATGTTGGTTGGTCTGTGACAGTGCTAGACAGTTTGTCATATAACTTAAGCGTGTGACCTCAATTTTATGGTCTAGTGAGCATGACTAGTTTCTCATGATAGTAGGTCAATTATATTTCGTTTGTGGGTTGGTCTTTGAAAGAACATAATGACCTGATATATGGCTTTTGTCAGTGACCCAAATTTTATAGTCTAGTGAGCACATTTAGTTTTCTGTTTAGGTCACATAGATTTCACAACAATTTAGAGGCAATGCAGGGAGGGGCAATACATCTTTTAGGGTCCACACTTCTTTCAATCGATTGCTGTTTTCCTCATACTTTCCATTATTTATGACGGTAATGATGCTGGTTTTTGGAAAGTGCATTAGTCTTTATAGCTAATTCTAAGGAAAGAAAAAATAAGCTGCTACATGCATTTTCAAACAATTTGATGTACACTTTTATACTATCCCATTTTAGGATGTTTAATTTATGTCGAAATTTTACATCGACTGTATTTAAAAAAATCATGAAGTTTGGATATGCTGACACTTTTGCATCAGTTAAATATATGAAACAACATTGCAACACATTCCCCAAATGCGGAGATGGCTT
>MJUU01003536.1:13598-61412 GCA_002080025.1 Modiolus philippinarum | reverse complement strand
ATATCCTGACTAGTCAAAATAAACTTGAACTGATCATCTTTAGACATGGAAGAAAATGAAGGAACTATATCAATGATTTTGTTAAAAAGATCATTCCGCTCTCTTACCAATTTATCACAATTCATTAAAAAGTGAAATTCATCTTCAATATCTTTTTGACATAACTGACATATCCTTTGCTCAATAGGCAAGTTCAAATAGCGACCCTTTTCAATATTCAGATTACAGTTACTTATTCGAATTCTAGTATAATTTGATAAAACCTGTTTGTCAACATCTGAATGTAAATATTGCTCTTGTTTAAATTCTTTTTTAAACTTACGATAAGTCCTCAATTTATTCCCACCAACTGCTCTAACATCATTGAACAAAAGTGACTGCCAAGCCTTAAAATATCTATCCTGTAACTTTTTGAGAACAGCAGTAAGGGTTCTCTTGTTTGAGAAAGTTCCTTGATTTTCCCATATATGTCCAAAACCAATCAGATTTAATAACATCTTGATCTTATTAAATAGGCTATCCTTCAACATTAAGTTAGCCTTATATGCATGTGAAATCAAATCATTATCTTTGGCCTTCAAAACATGCAGCCAATATTCAATACTAGATTTAAGTGCAAGTATAGACAAAGGATATAGACCCAACTCACCAAGAACTGCCAAATTAGATGCAGATTTGTGTACACTAAGGACATACTTAGCCATTTTTAGTTGAACTTTATTGGGAATGAACTTATCATAATTGAACTCAAACTCATTACTATTATTACCCTTCAATAATTGTTGCACTGCCCAGACTTCGCTGCAATATATGCAAAATATGGTTTGACACATGCATCAAACAATTTCAAGTGTATCTGAATGTTACTCTTGTCAGAAAAGAGAGCTTTTCGAATAGAAAACATTGCCTTTCCTGCCTTTTTTGACAAATGAACAATAGCTTCTGAAAATGAACCAGAAGGTTTCAAGATTATACCTAAATATTTATACTGGTTAACAAGGCTTAGAACCTGATTGTTATAATATTAGGAAATATTTTTTATGATTCTACCTGATTTGTTAAAAACAATAACCTTTGTTTTGTTTATATTCACTTCCATAATATGGACTGTAAAATTCAAACAGGAAACACCTACAATCAGAATCATTTTCCACAATCCACTAGGGAACTGCACGAGGAAAACACAAATAAAAATGCAAAAGAGAAACTTCAGCAACGATAGGGACTCGGGATAGTCGGACTTGGTACCAGAACTAGCAAAAGCAAGTGGTAGGATTAAGGACCGATTTATGGTAACTCAAACCTCCGAATTCTCTATCCTCGTTTCCCTAGTGTAAAAACATACAAATTAAACCAAATACAGGTAGACTACGATCTCCAAGACCATAATCTTGAAAAGAAGCGAAAAATACATTATCCACAACTCTCCCAAAACGGCATTGTATTTTTCACTAGATATATTGTTTCTATTAAATATTTTTTGCAGATTTACGTGCCAGCATAGGATGCGTCTTGCAATTCTTTGGCAATACTAGGAATTCGTCAGCTAGAATATATATAGTGCAGGCGACAAATGTGTTCCCTNGTTAATTAATTTCCTGACTCATTATTATCATGTACTAAATAAACATACCCCTAGGCAATTAAATAAAAAGTTGGATAACTGGGAATAGTGATTTTTAAAAAGTTGGATAAGTGGGAAGACACCACCTATTTGGGGGATTTCTACTGTCTAAACAATGAACGTCAAATTTATTTTACCCCAAATCCAATTACTCTAAACTATAAACATCAAATTTATTTTTGTGACGTAATATTTCATTTCTCAGACATTTTTGTTTCTCTTTCACGGCCCCTTGAAGACATTAATGTCGATGATCTTGGCCAATCCCTACTTCTGTCTGCTTGTTTTTTAATCTTTTATGTTTTGATATGTTACATATTTTTTGTTTTACCTTTTATCGCAGTTTGACAAGAATTATAACTCGTTTGTTTATTTATGCTTACACGAACTGCCGCACAGCACTCTTTATCTTAAATTCTCAGTAGCTTCGGTATTTTTGTTATTCATTGCCACTTGTTCGTTGCCACTGCAGGTGGACTATGATTTCCCGCGGGTATTCACCAACTTAGTAGGTACTGGCCCGAAAACCAATTTTATTTATGAGGCCCGTCATGGGTTTCTTGATTACCTGATTATCAGGGTATTTTTTAAATGATTATTTGATTACGACAGCATTTATTTAATGACTATTTGATTATGAGCTTGCATTTTTATATATTTCTTGATTACTAAGCCAAAAATTTATTGATTACCAAGGTAAAAATTTAATGATTATTTGATTACCAAGGCAAAAATTTAATGATTATTTGATTCCTAGGACTCCCCCATGAGGACCCTCATTTATGAACTTGCAATATGTAAATTGTAGATAAGGAGTGTCTACCTCTCGCATAGCTCTGTCCTTATCTGATTTCAGCTCTTCTATTTAGATCCTATTTGTAAATTGTTCTCTATCAGCTTTTACACATATTTCGGTTTATGTTGATCTGATCTGAAAAGAAGAGACAAAAGTTGTCAAAATGGTCATATGCAGAAACTAAATTCAAAGTAACTTCGGTATTTTGGCATTTAAAAAAAATTATTACTTCATATATATAGTTCATATATATAGTAAATTTATACTTTATTTCTTACCATCAACACATCAACATCGAACTGGAGTTCTTTCGTGCTATAATTGGAAACTAAACATGAACCTAGCTGCTATTTTTTCCACCTTTCTGTATTTTTTATATACACACCTATTAGGTTCAATGTTTTTATGTTTGATTTCTATAACAACACAGAAGCTAAAGGAACGTGATGAGATGTAAATATCGAAACTGTCAGATCAATTTTGGCATATAATGAATGATATGACGACTTATAATATATATGTCTGCTTAATATATGTATCAAATAAATTTCTTTTTCACTAATAAATTTCAGCATTCCATGTGACTGACAAAAATCTCTTTTCTTTTAACAATTAACATAAAACACCCGTGTCCACCACGTACATTGACTCTTTTTTCCTGTACAAAAAAATACAGAAAAATTATTATCGTATTAGTGTAAATGTTAACATGACAACCATGGTATTCGACGAACCACAAATTGTTATTTATTGTGGCAGTACACATGACATAGTGAGAAACAGTGTATTGCCCACCTTGTCGTGTGAAATGTGGTTTGGGCCTGATCGTCTCCACATTATTTGGCCATTATCATGATTCGAATTATTTAATTAAAGTAAGTATTATTACTTTATTCCTTTTTAAACAAAATTTATTGATAAAATTACACAAAATTTTAATTACATGTAAATTTGGTTCACGGTAAAAATTACGTGTAAATGAGGGTTTTCTTTTAAAACAACGGCAGTAGAATACCGAAGGAACAAAGCACAAGATTACACAAATCAAAGTCCAGAGACAAGGCAAAAGCAAGAACACAAAAAGACACCACATGCCTACAAAACACTCGAACGTTACATATACAACACAAAAAACTAAAGCACTAACAGTGTGAACTCTCAATAAACAAGAGTGACATCAGGTGCCCCGGAAGGGTAAGCATGTCCTGCTCTGCACACAGCACCCGTCACACGGCCAGTGAGGCATATGTTTTGAAAGATCTGTTCGGTTACTGATTGATTATTGTCATTTTCTAACCCTGAGACAAAACCAATTGAGAGCCATGGTACGTGTTACTTCTCTAACCCTCAAACAGTACCAAGGTTAAATTTTGAAAAAGAATAAAATTTGGGGAAAAGTGGAAATTTTTAAGTAATATTACATTGAATTATTTACATTTTTTACACTGTTTCCAGTTTCCCCTTATTTTTCCATATTGTTTGATTCTAATTCTGTTGATGAGAGGTTACTCCTTGAACCAAGTGTACAGCATAGCAAAATTTACTGCTTAAATGCAATTAGAAATTTGAAAAAAAGAATGGCTTTTTATGAAAATTTGCAATATCCAAATTTAAGAAACTTTCTTAAAACTAAGGAGTATCCCCCTCTTGCATAACTCCGTCCTTAGCTGATTTTGGCTTTTTATTTAGATCTTTTTGGTTATTTGTTCTCTCCCAGATTTTACAAATTATTGGTTTATGGTCTTCCAAATGTTTTGATTCTATCTGCACTGAAGAGACATAAATTCCAGAAATGGCCATATGCAGAGACTAAATTTTCAGTAACCTTTTTCAAGACAATAGGGATACCTATGGGGACTAATTGTGCGCCACTTTAAGTAGATTTGTTTCTTTATTCGTATGAAGCCAGAATCATACAAGGGCTAGTTCAGAAAAAAGACAATAAGCTAGCCAAATCCTTTAATTTCAGTTTCCGTTATATAGACGATGTTCTTTCATTGAACAATCCTCAATTCAAGCACAACCTTCATATTATATACCCAAATGAACTCGAAATTAAAGAGACCACTGATACACCATCATCAGCATCATGCCTGGACCTATAGCTCTGGACGTCTGAAAACAAAACTTTACGACAAGCGTGATGATTTCGACTTTCCAATGGTGAACTACCCGTTTTTAAGCAGTAATATTCCCACTTCTCCGGCATATGGCGTGTACATTTCAGAACTCATTCGCTATTGCCGTGCCTGTAGTTTGTACAGCAATTTTGTCAACAGAGCGAAATTACTGTCTCAAAAGCTGATACATCAAGGGTATGTTCAGTCACTGTTGCAATTGTCACTACAGAAGTTTTACGGTCATCACCACGATTTGACAGACCATTACAATGTCTCTGTTTCACAAATGAGAACAGATATCTTTGGATAGATCCAGAGTTTGTTACCGGACTGACTAACACCGACTGTGACAAAACCGGACTTTTCACTGGCAGTGTGACGGGTGCCACGCGTGGAGCAGATCATGCTTACCCTTCCGGAGCACCTGATGATACCTCAGTTTTTATAGGGGTTCACACGGCTAGTGCTTTAGTTTTGTGACTTTCTTGTTCTTTTTTGTTTATTTGTTTTGTCTTTGTCGATACTGTCTCAATTCGTGTTGCTATGAATTGCCGTGATTTTGGATTTATGATTTTAGAATTTACCCTTTCCTAGTTCTTGCTTCGGTATTCGTTTGCCGATGTATTTCAAGTTGTCAAAACGTAAAGTTCGATCTGAGCAGAATTTGTACCCATTGTGGCTTTAAACTGTAGCTGCTTTTGGAAATTATTTACTGATGAATAGTTAATGGAGTGTTAAGAAAATTTCATCACTATCTGCAAAAATCAATTAAGGTTCAGTTTGAAACACTTGATGACTGATAAATATTCCTTCATCACTCACTCTGAAAAAATAGGCTTCGAGACACCATTTGATTTTGAAAAGAGATGGGTTTTTTTTGTATACATTGTATAATGATTAACGTCATTGTTAACATGTTTTATGAACTTAAGACAATTTTGAATTTGAGTTCTTGTCAGAACTGCAAGTAGACAAGGTGGTCTCGCCAGACGTTTTACCTTTAAATTACAGGATAGTAACTTGAACAGAATGAAAACGTTTAAAACTAAACTGAACAGGTATTGGAAATATTTTTTACGATTTTTTTTTGTGTGTTCTGTTTGAATATGATGCATTGGAACTATTTTAAGGTAGTTCGACACTAATACACGGCGCATTCGATTGGCGCATTTGCGAAACACGAGTCGGATGCGGAATTGACTTGATTTTTCAAACCGGGATATTCCTGTATTGGCCCATTCACTGTGACGTCATAATAGATTGACATACACTTTCCCGCGAATTAGTTCCCTTTTCCCGTAAATATTGTCTATTTCGTAAACTATATAAAATATCTCTCTTAATTGAACGGTGATATAGATTTTTTCAGCGCAACAGATAGCTTAAATGTATATCTCTGAAATATCAAAAAATTAAAAAAAATCTATCTGATATTTATTTTATATGAAAGATAAACAATATGCATGTTATCACAGTTCCCTATATATTCTTTGTAAATATTGCTGAAAAATACTGAATTTGGCCTGATTTTCAAAGCTTGATTACAGGAAAAGATGATCCGTGACATATCATTTTTATTTTATTTTCGGAACATATAGGTAAAGACCTACAAAATATCTGAAAAGAAAAAAATTCTGTCTGAAATTTTTATTAGGATCGAACTACCTTAACCAAAAATAGACAATCTATACTAGAGAAATCACCAACCAAAAATGAATAAACACACCAGCAAACGAATTTCATAGCAAAAAGGAAAATTGAAAAATCTAGGACAAAAATCCGAAAAACAGAGAATAAACTAAAAGTGAATAATGAGAAAAGTTTAATTTTGAAAAAAAAAATCTTGCGAAATGAAATCACTTTTGGTGGTTCTTGAATAACTAGAAAAGTGTTAACATTTTCTAAGATATAGGTCGAAATAACCATATGCTCTCCTTTTGCCATACTGATAAACTTGAAGTTGAGTTCCATTTTATTTTAAGAATGCTTTTTTGTCACAGTCGAGAATTTATTTTCTCTAGACAATACGATAATCAACGTCTGAACTGATTAATTATGTATTTAAACTATGTGAATTTATGAGATTTTTACAAATGTTGTAGAAGAAAGGGTTCTTCCATTTGCATATTTCGTAATTATGTCTAAATTATGAGATTGGTTTGTTAAGACAACAAATAGTCACTATAGTAGTAAAAAGGCACTTTTAAAATCATTCCGAAACAGGGTTCTAGCTTATGCCCATTGAGTCGTATCATCACCAATTAAAATATGAAATTATAGGGCACCTTTAATACATCAGCTTTTACCTTATACAATAACTCGTATGGGCATTCGTCAAGTGTATCAGCATTCACCCCTATTATTTATTTTATAATTCAATTTTATTTGCATTTGAATAATGTTAAAGAAAATAATGGGAATAACCATTTACGAAAAAAAAAATAAAAATTGTGTTTTCTTATAATTACTTATAAAGAGAACATGTACATATGTTTTTCCCGAAATAGTTTTATTGTTTGTCCAATTATCAAAAAGTAGAATATATAATTACTTTCTATGTTAGCATGTCATTTCTATCACAACCATTAGGATAAAGACGTCAAAATATTCACATATTTATTACAAACAATATGAAATCAAAACACCCTCTATCAATGTAAATGACAATTTTATGATTTTCCATTTTTTTGTATTCAAAAAGATTATAATATTATTCGTAATTAATAAACATATGTTAAAGTCTCAAAATGTACTAGTAATTTACTATCTTATTAATTTCAACTTGTATTTCAGATAAGTTAAGCAGATCTATTAGAAAAAGTACGATTTTTTTATATTTTCTTTACTTGCGGCAGTAAACACTTGTTTCTTTATATGTACCATAATATACAGTTTTCTTGTTTTACAATATTTGCATACGCCGAGCAAAAAGAGTCTTAGTATATAATGTACTTTCCAGCCATAATTATTATAAACAGATTTCGCTGAAATGGTCTAAAGTGTTGCACTCTTTAAAATTTTATTGTTTTAAATTGATATTTTCTTTAAAAAGTCATGGTACTTTTGAGCTGACACAGAAGTTTCATCTACGGAAAATGTATTAAATGAGAAATAATTTTCTATTTAATATTATTAAGTAAATATATTAAGTAGTATATTAAGTAAAATCACAAAAGACATGTCCTTAGTTACTCTAGGCTTCCAGTTTAGATCAGATTAGTTATTCCTTTTCTACACTGCGTCTTTCGGTTTATGGCCCGCCGGTTGTTTTCATTTAATCTGCACCCAAGAGACATAAGCTTTCGAAGTTACCATAAAACAACGGCAGTAGAATACCGAAGGAACAAAGGAGTGAAATTTACAAAAACTCGAAGTCCAAAGACACGGCCAAAACGAGAACACAGAAAACAATGACGTTAGACACAAAAAAATGACGTTAGATAGGTACAAGGCACAGAAACAGAAATTACAACATTCAAAACAAAGGCACTCACAGTGCGAACTCCAGTAAAACTGAGAGTGACATCAGGTGCTCCGGAAGGGTAAGCATGTCCTGCTCTGTATACAGCACCCGTCACACGGTCAGTGGGGCATATGTTTTGAAGGATCTATTAGGTTACTGATTGGTTATTGTCATTTTCTAACCCTGAGACAAAACCAATTGAGAACATATGAAGAAACTAAATTAACAGTAACTTCGGTATATAAATATCGATTAGGGATGTTGTGTATAGATCAGATTAGTGCGTGTCCTTCCCCTGTCCATTTCACAACTTTTTTCTTTGTTTTTTATTTTTTTTTAACAATTAAAAATTAATGTCCCATTAAAGAGAAGAGACATAAGTTGTCGAAATGCACATATGCAGAAACAAAATTCAGAGTAATTTCGTGATTTTGTTATTTGTTACCTGGTGGACTGTTAGTCCCCGAGGGTGTTCACCAACCCAGTAGCCAGTACTTCGGTACTGGCCCGAACACCGATTTTATTTGGAAACTTGTGATATATCAATTTTAGAAAATTTTGTTTAAATCTCTTGCATATCTCTGTCCTTAGATGATTTTGGCTTTTCTATTTAGATCTCATTGGTTATTTGTTCTCTATCAGTATTTACACATATTTCGGTTTATGTACTTCTAAATGTTTAGATCTTATGTTAGTGTACATAATATGAAGTGTATGAAAATATACAAGTTTTGTGAAATGTAAAAATTACATGCACAAGAATTCCGGCATATAAACTTTTGTAGTAATGTAAAAATCGTTTGTAACACGGATGTTTATTCTCGCTTCTTTTTTATTTACATTTTTGTACTTTGGTAATAATATAAAAGATGACATTTAACAGGGATATCAATTCTGTCTCCTGTCATAAATGTAAGAGATTTCATGCACCGAGTTTATCCATTTTACCTTAGTTCATATATACTTAAAGTTAACATACAGCGAAGATACTATTTTTTGGTTCGTTTCTATTATTTGTGTAGTCATGCAAAAAGCAATGCAGGGATATGGAGTAAAAGCAAATGAAACAAAATCTCCACAAATACGTGGGAAAATCAAGCAATTGAACAACGCTTTTATTGTTGTTCTTCATCTTGAAGTCACCATGAGTCCTTCAACAATGAGCTATTCTCATACCTTATAGAAAGTTGAGCGGAATATGAAAAATAAAAAAAAAGTCTTAATTTAAACAAAATAACAAATGACAATGTCAGTTTTATAGAATTGTAGTTCAATGTCCTATATATAAACTTAATATAATAAAACAGTATTTTGACCCGATTGTTGTGAAGCCTTGGTGCATAAAACATGGATTAATATAATGCGTTTGTCAGTTCATTGACATTGAATTTTAGGACGTTTGTGTTTTGTGTACAGAAATAAAAGGACGTATATTAGAATATCATTAAGAGATTCATTTTATGACATGAAATATTTCAACAGTGGAGTAAAATGGAACTTTCTAAATTTATAGTTTTGGTTGTTAATGCAAAATTGTAGGGGATCAGTCAGTGACGCATCTTTAAAATTGTCTTAATTCTGTAGAATCATATCAAACGATAATGTTTATCGATGATTATGAACCAACTGTTGGTCTAGTACATTATTCAACAGAAAAATTATCATATTTTGATTTAATTATGTAGTAATGTCCATAATTTAGTAAAAAATGCAATAATTCATTTCGTTGACATGTACATTAAACACGTCAAAATGTTTCGCAACTTAAAAACATGGAAACATTTCTTTTTCTTTTGGTTGTATCTTACAGATCTATTTACCCTCTTTTCCCTTTTCTATTCTGTATTTTCGGCTTTTATTCATTTCTCCGCCCTATTGTTAGACCAAAACGAGCACAATGTTAGCGTATCTATATAAAAAAAAATGAACATTTCTGTGTTATTTTGAGTATTAACAACAAAAAGACGTTGATAAATAACAAAATACCGAAGTTTCTGTGAATTAAGTTTCTACATATGAGCAATTCGACAACTTATGTCTGAAGTGCAAATCACATCAAAGCATTTGGAAATCCAAAAACTGAACAGCTGATATAGAACAAATTACCAATTGGATCTAAATAGCAATGCCAAAGTCAGAGCTATGCAAGAGGGAGATACTCCTTACTTTTTATCAGAATTTTCCTATATTTAGATATTGCACGTTTTCAAATAAAATCAGTTTTCATGTCAGTACCGAAATTCTGGCTATTGGGTTGGTGAATGCCCTCGGGGACTAACAGTCCACCAGCAGAGGTGGAAAAAATCGATTACAATATACACAGTATAAAAAAATCACCCCAACTCTATTTTTGATGTTCTCCATCTTTAATTTGCTACAAGACAATAAGTTATTCTTAAAAATAAACACACAGAGAATTATTACCAAAGCATATCAAGCCGCATGTCATGTTTTGATAGTGACCTGATATTTTTAGTATCAAGGGCTGTTCTATGAAACTGACATTATCGGCCAGTCACTGTCGATCAAAAGAAATCCATACACTATAACCGTTAGTGAAGAAAACAATATACAATGTTAATTAAATGCAAAAAATGTGCATTCAGTTTAGTCATTTCTTATTTAAATCTAAATTTCATATATTTTTTAGCTACAGCTTTCAAATTCGTCCTAGATAGGTGACTAATAACAAGGCATATTTCAGCATAGATAATTTATTTCCCTTATGAGTAATCATATTCGATTTAGTATTGAAGGGGACAGAAAACAAATAAATATATCACAATATTTGTTTTATAGGGTACTGTTTGTCACTTTAAACACGATTGATGTATAAATAAAATGAAATCAACTGAACGGGGAATGTTTGATTTTAATTAAGTGTTAATTTGAAATGATAATTGTGCATGTTTATTGTAAATCATTGCACAAGGTCGGAATTAACTAAAGACATAAAAAGGAATTGCAGCATAAACAGTGTTGTGAGTTTATTTATCCATTATCTTTCGATTAATGGTATTCCAAATGTTTTGACTTGATCTGCGCTGAAGATGCATAAGTTGTCAAATGACCATCTGCAGAAAGTAAAAGTTACTTTAATATTTAAGTGTTTATTTGAGATTGAAAAAATCTTTCCAAATACTTTCCAGTAAAACATTTTCTTTTGACAGACGAATAATGTTTTCATGATTTACATTATACAAATAAATGGTCTGTGCTGTGGCGGCATACAAGGATATCCATTATGTTGTCTATTATATTCAGAACTAAATCTGTAGGCGTGAGATTTATATGATGGACAAGTGTCCATTGACCAATGTCATATATATTAATTACACTGAAACGCATTTTGTGTTAATATAATTGCATTTTGTGATATCTTCAATCTCCTTACACTATTTGTGTAATTAATCTATATTTCAGGGCAAAATATAACACTGCAAGTGCATACCATAGATACTACAAAGCATAAAGGCTAAAAGTTTCACATGTGCAGTACATTTATCACATATATAAATTATTTGTTTTCCTTTCAGAAAAAGGGCAATGAGTAATGAAATATTTTGCCGTGAATGGATTAAATGGATGAAAGTACCTGGATTATGATTGTGAAATATGATACCGTCATATATACGTAGCAATGTTTTGAATTCTTAGAAAATGTTTTATACTTTTTTCTTATGGATTATATACATTGAGTCTGTATTTGGACACGGAAAATTATGGGAACCACCTTCACGATCAACAATGTGGAGGAGAGGTTTTAAAACGCCAATCAATCCCAATGATAATGAGCTTAATTGTGGAGGCTTTCAGGTATGATTTTAAAAAAGTCAGAATTTCAAATTTCCCATTTCATTTCAAACTTTATGAAATTTTCTTTGGTATAGAAATTAATCTTATCTTCCATTTCTCGATTTTGATACTGTATTTGCATTCAGTTGATTGTGAAAACAATAATGGAACCTTTTATATTCCCATTTATATTTAATTTAAAGTATAACTTATTCAATTTAATTTAATATTCTCGGAATAAGAAAGAAAAAAAATCATCGTGGATTTCATTACTGTAATTTTGTAACAAACTTTTCCTCAAGTTGGGATCATTTCTAGCCTGTTCATTGGCGTTATGTCAGGATTTATTAAATCATATTTTTTTTGTTTTCACACAGATTTTTCTTTATATCAAAACCCAAAGTACACTATTTACAATTATCATGTAATATTAACATTAATGAATCTAGCACCAGTAGTTACATAGAAAAACATATTCTGTACAAATGAATCTACATAAGAACCTTTAATATTGTAAGGTATGGTTGAAGTACAAAATACACACTTAGACAAGCAGATACTCATTAATTACGTTTGAAGACAAAAAAAAAAAAAAAAAAAAAAAGAAAAATTTTAAAGTTGGTATGAACAAAATAGAACCTGGTCTACAAACATAAAAACAAAATAAAGGAATGAAAAAGATCTAAACGCAAAATCATTTGGCAGTTTCAGTGGTAAGGTCAAATTAATATATTTTTTAAAAATTTTCTTACAATTTCCCGCCCGCTTAAAATCTTGATTTATTTTATTACTTTAATTTTTGGTTAGGGAAAAGATCTAAAGTCTAAACTTATTTACTTTAAAATGAAGTTAAAATAAGTTGAGGGATTGTGAATATTATGTCTTAGCTTTCAATTTTCTCAAAGATGTCGGTCTTTTAGAATACTTAGACTTTATTTCTTCAATCTGCTACTACGTTACTATAAAATGTATTATGTAAGCTCATTTCATGATTCCAAAATGTCTGTTTTTCCTTCACAGAACCAGTGGGTGAAATATGGAGGAAGATGTGGAGTTTGTGGTGACCCGTATCAACAGAATCCACGGCCAAATGAAGCAGGTGGAAAGTATGCTACGGGAACGATAACTCGACAGTATGAAAGTGGACAAATAATTGACTTAGCAGTCGATGTAACTGCTAATCATGTCGGCTATTTCGAATTTCGAGTTTGTCCCAATAATGATTTCAAAACTCCTGTTACACAGAAATGTTTGGACAGGTATCCTATTTTTGTAATTGGGTCAAAAGATGGCAGATATCATGTTGGTGCTCATCAAAACGGAATAGTATTGTTTAAAGGAAAACTTCCGAGAGGATTGATGTGTTCCGAATGTGTTCTTCAGTGGAGGTACAGAACAGGTGAGACCAATATAACATTTTTGTGTCTTTTGGGAATGTTGGCATTTACAACACAAAATGAGGTTTAAGTATTTAGTCTTCAATGTAGGTTTGTACACTATGTTTTGTACATACTGTGAAAAACAGGTGTAATGTATTTGTTCCGGCAGATAAAACAGCAATTAATGTGATCGTTGTTTGACATAAGTATTACATCGAGGTGCTTCGGAATGAAATTACCAATTCTAGTACACTTCAAGCTACCACGTCAACAGAAACACAAATAATTGATGACCATATGATAGCTACAGCTGAACTTACAGCAACTTCTAATTATAGAAGCATTCCTTCTATGTATTGGCTTTCTAAACTTCACAAAAATCCTTTCAAATTTCGTTTTATTTCGGCATCAAGTAAATGTTCAACTACACACATTTCTATTTTATTTACCAGTGTACTTACTACCATAAAAAATTTCGTCATCAATTTAAGCAAAAATGAATGCAGTGGAATAAACTACTTTTGGAGTGTAAAAAAATCGGTAGAAGTTTTGGAAAGACTTCAATCTGTTATTGAAGCATACACCTCCGTCGATAGCTATGATTTTTCTAACCTTTATACTACATTACCGCATACACTGATCAAAGAGAAATTTTCGTATTTGATCAAATGGTCCTTCAAAAAATCAGGATGTACTTACTTTTGTTGTAATACATTTAAATCGTTTTTCAGTGACTACAAACATGACAAAAATGCCAACTGGACTTGTCAGAATATGATAAAAGTATTAAATTTTCTTCTTGATAATATTTTTGTTCGTTTTGGTTATACAGTCTATCGGCAAAAAATAGGTATTCCTATGGGTACCAACTGTGCACATCTAATAGCAGGTTTATTTAATTATTGCTACGAGTCACAATTCATGGCAAAAATTCAAAAGACGCTTCTAAATAGCATTCAGTAGATATTTTTAACAATACGTATAGATATTTGGACGATATTTTGGCTTTAAATAATCCTGAATTTTCAAAATTTACAGACAAAATTTATCCTGACGAACTTACTTTAAATAAATCTAATAGCAGCAGTCATCATATTCCTTTTCTTGATCTTGATATATCAATACATTTAGGGAAGTTAAATATTAAAGTTTATTATAAAAGGTATGATATCTTTTTCCCTACAGTTGATTTTTTCCATCTCGACGGCGATGTTCCGTTAGCCCCTTCTTACGGGGTCTACATTTCACAACTTGTTCGATATGCACGAATATGTAGTGATGTTTCGGACTTCAACGACCGAAATCTTTGTCTAACTAAAAAAAACTTTAGATATCATGAATTGATAAAAACATTCTCTAAATTTTGTTAAAGATACATTGACTTATTAAGGAAAATTGGTTCTACATGCAGGGCTCTTATACAACAGGGCATTTCACATCCGAACTTCTATAGAAATATCATTTACAAAGCGCATAAACTCAAAAATTGTCCTTCCAAACTTATAAATCCGTTGAACAAATTTATTCATAAAGAATATAAATACAGCATTGTTGTTAAATCTTTACTTCTGGTTTTTGTTGGACAAAATATTGATCAGCTTCTAAATGCTTTATACCATAACTAAATTAAAATATTTTTTATATTGGCAGTATTTGGCGTTGCACAATATCATGTTCTTCTTTCATAATTGATGATGTTGTTATACGAAATCTATTTAGAAGTATTTCAATTGAAGCTCCATATGTTAGAATGCTTAATATCATAGTCAACGGAAATTATGTCCTTAGATAGCTGTCAGTAACTGCGAGCATTTGTCAAGACAGTACCCTTGTGTATTGTCTTCATGTTTTATGTACTTCATTGTAAGGGTACTTGCTATATGGTGTGAAGTTTATCACTGTGTTGAAGACCGTACGGTGATCCCTAGATGCTTTGTTCTGGTCGTTTTAACCTGGAGATGGGATGTTGTCTCCTTGATATATACCCCATTTCCTTTCTCTTTCATATTGGTCTTAGTAAAATAATGAATTTGCGAAAATAAAAAAAAACAAAGTCATTCTACAGTTCTTCATCGTTCATTTGGAAGGTTTTATTTTTGCTATCAAAGATTTATACAGTCATTCTGTCGTTTAAAGATCATTAATATTGTTGGTAAAGTGACTGCATTACAGATTTTGGTAGGGATTTAAGCAAAAGTTGCGATAATAGATTGATCTTTTTCAAGTTAGCACGAAGCGGGAAAGTTGAGAAATTGGCAGGATTTTAGACGTTAAGGTTTACAAACTGGTCCAAAACGGCTAAGTTTCTGATGTCTTAAATGTAAAGATGATTTTAAAACATTCTCCCAGTAGAATGCGGTCATATTTTTCTACATAGTGAATGGATAGTAGAATAAAAATAAAAAAAAAGCAGTACTGTAGTAGAACTATTAATGAATGAATCATCAAATAACTTCTTAAAATACTTCCTTTTATTTTCTTTAAACAACATAAAAATGTCCTAGGTATTTATAATATTCTTAAATACTTCCTTTTGTTTCTCTAAACAAATCATAAACGTCCTAAGCATTCAATGACATTTTAAACTAACAAGCGTATGATGTTAATCCTTGTTTTATGCACCAAAATCAGGTCAAAATAATGTTTTATTAGAGTAATAGTTTATATATAGGACAGTGTCCTATAATTCTATAGAATTGACAGTGTCATTTGTTATTCGTTATTTTTGTATCAATTAAGATTTTTTCCTAATTTTGATGTTGAGAATGACTAAGTTTGGAATCTTGAAAAACAAATACTAGTAGATTCGATATACTGGTTGTATGTGTCTTACATTATAATGCAAGTAAAAATGTTAGGAGAGGTAATTGATATCCCTGCTGGACGCCATCTTTCATATTATATAAAATTTAGTATAAGCATGTAATCCCTGTAAAGCACACATTAAAAAGAAGAGAACTGGAAATTTTATGAATATAATGTTTCACATTAATACAAAAGTCATACATAATCATTTTTTTCTTTTATTTGGTTTAATTGTTTTATCTGCATTTACATATGTATAAAATAAATTCCTTCTTTTAACTCTCTCTTCTTCCAAACGAATACCGAAGTATAAGGCTTGGGTATAATTCAGAAACGAACGAGAAAATCATGTTAAAGGAGTACGGAGTATCAGAAATTTGTATTATTAACTCTGACCCTGTGTTTTAAAGGCTTTACTATAGGATCAACATAAGCAAAAATCCAAATGAAAAATTTTGATACACAAAGCGTAAAAATACCCCCTTAAGCGGGAAATTTCATTACAACTGACAGCAAAAGGGTATGTTCATACAACCTGACATTAAATTAAATGCAATTTATTTCTTGGTTTTGTGTCGTTAGATGAGCCCAAATGTCGACAAAAGATGGTTTGAGTTAATTTGCAGTGTACCTTGCTTTGAACCCGGCTCTGTACTTTTTCCAATAAATTGAAATTTTAAATGATTTTTCTCCAATTTTAATTCTTGAAGAATTCTGCAATGTCCAGCAGACTGCAAATATTCTCCTATAATATATTAATAGAAATTTGTTGAAATTAATTCAAATTTATTTATTCATATAGTGACCTGATTGATCAATATTTTTACTATTGTGGTTAGGGTTATAACATCATTTATTTACAAGTAATGAAAAACGAACAGGCAATATATTATGTCAACAATAATTATCCACGTATATATTATTGATAAGTAGTAATTGGAATTTCTAATAAATTTTCAAGGTCAGTGTTACTTGTCATCTTGCACAAATACCTTTTCTTCTTCGAAAATAAAATTGTTGTCACTTTAATTATAGCAGGGAATATCGTCCCTATTTCCCCTTAAAGGATGAAAAATATTGAAATAAACGTAAAAAGTTTGATTTATAGTAACTTTGAAGATTGTGGTTGTAATCAGGTGATACACAAAAAAAAAGGTTCAGTTCAGAATCCTGTACTTGGTAGAAAACCTATGCTTAAAAAATATGTCTACCACGCAAAATTTTGTCCACAATTTTCGGATTTTTTTTTATCATATTTCGATCATTGATGATAAGCACCCAAACTTTCTTGTGCTACATATTTCAATTTTATTTTTGTCAACTTGAGTTCTAGATTGAATGACTCTTGTTCTCTTACAAAATAGGATATTATTTAGTGTAAAGTTATTTAAGGAATCCATGGTCTGTTAACGGAGCTTGAATTGTAGACAAAATGCTACTGGGAATACATATATTTCTATGATAAATTTATCTTTTTTGCAATTGACTAGATGAAAGACCAGCGATTGCCTACATATGTTTTATTGTCATCTTGTAGGTTTTTTGTCTGGCAACTAATGACGATTGTAAGAACACTTTACTGTTTATTTTTATATTTGTTGACGA
Source organism: Modiolus philippinarum (assembly GCA_002080025.1). Taxonomy (NCBI): domain Eukaryota; kingdom Metazoa; phylum Mollusca; class Bivalvia; order Mytilida; family Modiolidae; genus Modiolus; species Modiolus philippinarum. Next base: position 43,825 of record MJUU01003536.1, on the reverse strand, counting down.
TCCTAGCGTTGTTCGACATCTGGAAAACCGGTGCTAGAGTTGTCTTGAACTCACTATGAGGTATGAGCAAATCTCATTGATAAAGGCCTCATGGTGACTTTAAGATGAAGCACAGAACAACAATAAAATTAATGTTCCATTGCTTGGTTTTACCGTGTATTTGTAGTGACTTTGTCTCACAATCCATATCCCTTCAGTGTTATTTTTATGTCTTTTTCAGGGAATCGATGGGGTTGTCATAAGAAGACGAACAAATGTGGGAAAGGATATGGTCCACAGGAGGAATTTTATGGCTGTTCTGATATATCTATTGGTCCAGTAACCACAAAACGACTTCCTCATCGAAAATCAGGGACTGCAATTAAATCAGAGAAACTGAAGTCTAACTTCCAAATTGTATCAAGTCCATCAGAATTAGTTAACAATTTCATTGGAAGTAAAAACACCAGAGGCCCAGTTTTGGATAAACTAACAAACGTTCTCTGGACCTTGCTACAGACAATTATTTCCACAAATAGAGGTTCAAGGGTTGCTCTAATACAATGGAACCCTATTGGTCATGATATTGTAGAGCTTGGAAAGCGAAATCATTTACCTGTTTTAAACTCGTCGAAAAAGCAGCATGCTGTTCCTTCAAGACATTGGCCGCCATCAAAACCAACAATAGTGACAGCTGACCTTGGAGAGGAAGAGGATGGACCCATGATGCTTAGCGAACTTGTTGTAGATGACGAATGGAGAAGTCCAGCTGTTATAAGACATTATTCCGATACACCAAAAGACATTGTTATGGCGGAAGCAAAATGTCATGCTACTAAAGAATTTGAAAAGGTTGAAGGAACAAATCATTGGTGCAATATCAATTGCAATGCCGGAAATTGTCCTCCAATCATGTGCGTATGTAAGCGCCAATCAATCAACAGACTACCTCGGGTTATCTCCCATCCTAAAGCAAATCCTGTTACAATAGACCTGCGCAATAATAAACAAGTACTGACAAAACAGTTGAACCAAAAACTAAACAATAACTTTGAAAATCACAAACTGTTGCGAATTCTTTCAAAAAGGAAAATGACAAATACAAACCAACAGATATCTAATAAGAAAATAACTTCGGGGAAAGCTACTCAGTTCCGTTGTAGAGGAGCAGGAAAATTTTCAACACATCAAAAAATGGTCGGATGGTGCATAGAAAATTGTTCCAAAGGCTTCTGTCCAAAATCTATATGTACTTGTTCCAAAGATAGCTAGTTGTTAAAATTTATACAATTTATATGAAAAATTATCTTTACTTTCCGTTTGATAAAATATAAGTTATGATTTATATAGTTTTTCTTATGGAAGAAGTGTGTGATTAATTTCAGTCGATTCATCTACCGTTTTCTTCGTTTTCTTTATTCAAATCATGTAAGGAAATACAAAAACAGAAGAAAACTATTTTATCAAAGTTTCAGTATATGAAATTTCAGAAACTGTGTACGTCCCTTTGTCGGTGGTATAGATTTTATTTAAAAATGCATATCCAAATGTAAAAGGTAAGCAAAAGCTGATATTAAAAATTGTGTTATTTCTATATCTAGATACATGTTGATAAAAATGATAGGATTTTCAATAGCAAGTCGAGTTGGCATTCAAATGGGTTCAAATTGTGTTCCTCTATTTCAGTCAATACTTTTCTATAAATGAAACGAATTTGCTAACAGTACTTTTTGTGACTATTTTTGGATTACGGTTATCCAAATTATTTGATTTTAATGCTTGGTTACTCCTTGAAACACGTGAACAGCATAACAAAATTCACTGTTTATCATGCCACAAGGGTACTTTTATATTTTGACCCCGCTTTTCCTGTCCAAAACTAAAATGCACTGGATTTGTACATCATGTTTACATTTGGTATATTTCGATGAACTGATATATCAATAGGAAATAACCACAGGGACTTGCTCCCGGCCTAGAGAAAAAAGTTAACTATCAAATATGAATCTCGCAAAACTAAAATGCACTGGATTTGTACATCATGTTTACATTTGGTATATTTCGATGAAGTGATATATCAATAGGAAATAACCACAAGGACTTGCTCCCGGCCCAGAGAAAAAAAGTTAACTATCAAATATGAATCTCGGAGGAGAAAAAAAAAACACAATTTTGATAGTAAACATTTTTTTTCTTGGCCTGGAGCAAGTCCCTGTGAAATAACAAATTTAATTAAAACTAGAAGAAGATGCTCTCAAGAGCCTGTATCGTTCACCTTGGCCATGGCTGACATATACAGTTAAAATAATTCCAATATTTTAAGGGCATCATTTTCAAATTTGTTTAAGACATTGATGTTATATTATCTTAAGTTAAACTATTTTATAGACTGGCATCTACTTTGGTTGCAGGTGCAGACCTACTGTCACCTTTCTTGAAGGGGACCATCTATGGTCGGTTGAGTCTAATTTTGGTTCCAATTGGCTAAATATTTTCAGAGAAATTCACTGAATGCTTTCTGATAGGTTTCAAAGTTAAACTATGTTCCCCACTGGGGCCATCTTGAATGTGATGCAGACATGTGCGGCAAATTTTTCAAACAGGAACAACTATGAATCATTGTGACCAAGTATGTTTTTATAATCGGCCAAGTACTTTCAGAGAGGATCTTTGAATGCTTTCCAATAGGGTCCAATGTTAAATCTATGTTCCCTGCTGGCAGCTTGAGTCTAGCACGGACCTGAAAAACATCTTTTTGCAGGGCACTAACTAAAGACTATTGTGGCTAAGTGTGCTTCCAATTGGCTAAGCAGTTTCAGAGAAGAAGATCTTTGAATGTGTTTTCCAATAGGTAAAATGTTAAAACTATATATTCCCTGCTGGCGGCCATCTTGCATAAAGCGCGGACCTGAAAAACGACTTTTTTTGCAGGTGGCCACCTAAAGACTGTTATGGCCAATTTCAGTTCCAATTGGCTCAGCAGTTTCAGAAAAGAAGATCTTTGGATGTATTTTGCCATATGGTGCAATGTAAAAAAACTATGATCCTCGCTGGCGGCCATCGTGAATAAAGCACGGATCTAAAAAAAAAAACAACTTTTTTGCAGGGGACCACCTAAGGACTATTGCGCCCAAGTTTGGTTTCAATTGGCCCATTAGTTTCAGAGGAGAAGATCTTTGAATGTGTTTTCCCATAGGGTCCAATGTTAAAACTATGATCCCCACTGGCGGGCATCTTGGATATAGCGCGGATCTGAAAAACAACTTTTTTGCAGGGGACCATCTAAGGACTATTGTGGCGAAGTTTGGTTTCAATTGGCCCAGTAGTTTCAGAGGAGAAGATCTTGAATGTGTTTTCCCATAGGGTCCAATGTTAAAACTATGATCCCCGCTGGCGGCCATCTTGGATATAGTGCGGATCTGAAAAACAACTTTTTTGCAGGGGACCATTTTGGTTCCAATTGGCTCAGCAGTTTCAGAGGAGAAGATCTTTGAATATGTTTTCCCATAGGGTCCAATCTTAAAACTATGATCCCAGCTAGCGGCCATCTGGGATATAGCGCGGATCTGAAAAACAGCTTTTTTGCAGGGGATCATCTAAGGACTATTGTTGCCAAGTTTGGTTTCAATTGGCCCAGTACTTTCAGAGGAGAAGATCTTTGAATGAAAGTTTACGCCGGACGGACAACAGACGACGGACGGCCGACGAACGAAAAGTAATGACAAAAGCTCACCCTGGCTATAGCCAGGTGAGCTAAAAACTGTGACCGAAGCACACTGATATATACTCCCCCTCCCCCATTTGATAATCAACCAATCAAATTATAAAATAGAAGATGCAAATCTACATTAAATCACAAAGACAATGTTAAAGCTTCATGAAAATCTATTTAGTGGTTCAAGAGGATAAGAGATGGGTACTCCCTTGTAATGTAATAGCTAAGTCCATGTTTTGCTATGGGAAACCCCAAAAATCAATCAAATCAAATTCTGAAATATGAGGTGCACATCTGCATTATGTCACAATGACTGTGTTAAAGTTTCATGACAATCTATTCAGTGGTTCAGGAGGAGTAGCGGATAAGCGATGGGAACCCCCTTGTAATGTAATGGCTAAGTCCATGTTTTGCTATGGGAAACCCCAAAAATCAATTAAATCAAATTCTGAAATAAGAGGTGCACATCTACATTCTGTAAGAAAGACTGTGTTAAAGCTTCGTGAAAATCTAATAAGTGGTTAAGGACGAGTAGCGGATAAGAGATGGGTACCCTTAGGTGTAACGGACGGACGGAAAGACGGAAGGACGGACGGACGGACAACTCCATCACTATATACCCCACTTTTCAAGCGGGGTATAATTACATCTACCAATTGTTCCTTACAATCACGGCATGCAGTAACTGTGATGAACAATTGGTAGATATGATGCTAATTAGACTTGGAAATAACATTATCCTAAGCGACATCGTGAGGGAAGTCACGAGACCTTGTCATGTGAATCAGTCTTTCGAGTTACAGTCGTCAAGGACAGGCGTTTCCTGTCCTCTTCCCGCCTTTTAATTCCACGTGCAGAGGTTCTCGCATTTAGGATTCGTGTTTCGTGTGATATCTGGATATGCTTCGCGCTTATATATATAGTGAGTATATTATACGTTCTTTTATTGTTTTTGTCGTTTTAAAGGCGATGTCGCCTGCTTTAATTTTTCATTTTTGAACGAGACGGTGGTATCTGTTTTAATTTTGCTGATTGGATGGTAGCGTCTGCTTTCAAATTTAATTTGTAAACGTTTTTATATAGACGGTGTCGTCTGATTTACTTTCTATATTTTGAATAAGACGGCGGTCTCTGGTTTTTTTTTTTGCAGATGGTGGTGTCTGTTTTTTTAATTTAATGTGTTAACGTTTTATACAGATGGTATTGTCTGTTTTTATTTTCATATTTTGATTGAGATGGTGGCGTCTGCTGAATTTCAATCTGTAATTTTGTATGATATTTTTAGCTTGCCGGGACGAATGTCCGGAGAGCTGTTGTCATCACCCCGGCGTCGGCGTCGTCGGCGTCGTCGGCGTCGGCGTCAGCAAAACTTTAACCTGGCTTGTGGAATGGAGACCTGAAGAACTAGGATGTTGATATTTGGTATGTGGCATCCTTGTGATGAGAGCTTTCTTTTGGTACCATACTTGTAGACATTTTGACCTTGACCTTGCATTTAGGGCAATTTTTAAAAAACTTTAACCTTTCCTCTAGAAGGTAGGCTTTTAGTGGTAGGGAGTTCATATTTGGTATGTAACTTCCTTATGAGGAGAGCTTTCTAAAGGTACCATACTTGTAGACATTTTGACCTTGACCTTGCCCTGAGGGCAATTTTTTAAAAACTTTAACTTCACTTCAAGAATTAAGTTGCTTAGTGGTAGGGTGTTCATATTTGGTATGTGACGTTCTTTTGACGAGAGCTTTCTAATGGTACCATATTTGTAGACATTTTGACCTTGACCTTGCCCTGAGGGCAATTTTTTAAAAACTTTTAACTTTGCTTCTAGAATTAAGTTGTTTAGTGATAGGGTGTTTAAATTTGATATGTTACTTTCTTGTGAAAAAAGCTTTTTATTACTTTATTGTGCATTGAAGTTACTGGAATCCCCGGCGAGCTATGTTGTCTTCTGACAACTCTTGTTTAATAATGTTGCGTTTTAGATTTCGAGAGTGCTAGCACATGCAATTGAAATGTAAATCGTGCAAAATATACATTTTTATACGACCGCAAAAATTTTGCGGTCGTATTATGGTATGGCGCAGACGTCGGCGTCTGTGGACAGCATAACTTTGGTTAGACGGGTTGTTATTAAATTTTGGTATGATGCTTGTTGGCACATGCTTAAGCCCGGGTTTTAATGTCGTGTTCCTTGCCCCACCCGTTTTAGAAAAAGGGGCCAAAAACGGGTTAAATTGGGTATTTTTGTGACTGTGGACAGCATAACTTTTCTTCTAGTGTAGGGATTATTTTCAAATTTAAGTATGAAGTTTCTTGGCACATGCTTAAGCCCGCGTTGTAATTTTGCGTTCCCTGCCCCGCCCGTTTCAGAAAAAGAGGCAAAAAGGGGTTAAAGTAAGTGAGATATTTTTGTGTGGACAGCATAACTTTGGTTCTAGTGGACAGACTCTTTTCAAATTTTAGTATGATGTGTCTTGGCATATTCTTGAGGACCGTTTTTTCCTTTAGTTTGTGGCCACACCCATTTCAGAATTAGGGGCCAAAAAGGGTAAAATTGGATGTTTTCACATATTTGACTGTAGATTGTTTAGTATTTATCAGGCTTTGTTCGCGTTTCTTTCAGTGTACTCCTTAGAAAATTTCCAATCTGTAGTATGCAACGAATTTCATGTCGCATATATCGTTCACGAGATAAATCGGCCCAAAAGAGGCGAATTTCAAAAATTTCATTTTTTTTATTTTTCGTCCGATTATGATGCAGTTTTTTGCAATGGATTCCTTATGTATCCTTTCCAAGCTGTGATGGGCCCAAACGGGACCAAAATTGCAAACATGCGGATTACTAAAATTTTTATTTTTCATCTGATTTCAATGGGATTTTTTTCTTTAGATTCCTCTCATTGTAGGCTTTCAGTAAATGTCAATAGCTTTGGCACAGCTCTTTCTGTTTCTGAGCTATAAGGGGACGAAGGAGCCAAAATTGCAATTTTCAGAAATATGTGAAATCTTTATTTTACATCAGATTTTGATGGGATTTCTTTGGATTCCTCTCATTGTAGCTTTCAGTAGTATGCCAACAGATTTGACGTAGCTCTTACAGTTTCCGAGCTATAAGGGGTCTAAGGGCCAAAATTGTAATTATCAGAAATATATGAAATCTTTATTTTTCATCAGATTTTAATGGGATATTTATCTTTGGATTATTCTCATTCTAAGCTTTCAGTAGTATGGCAATAGATTTTGCGTTGCTCTTACGGTTTCCAAGCTATAAGGGATCAAAGGGGCCAAATTGCAATATTTCAAAAGTCTTTATTTTTTCATTGGATTTCAATTCGAGTTTTATCTTTGGATTTATCTTGATGTAAGCTTTTAGTTGGTAGTCAACGAAAAATTCTTAAATAAATGCATTAACAGAAATAGATAATTGAAAAATAAGTCTCCGCGAACTTAACCAGAAGAGACAAAACGCGAAATAAAGTATCCGTGAAAATAAGTTACTTTACAGTATAAGTATTCACACATAGTGTTTTTGAAAGCGTGTTCGATATTTTGAGCTTTTTGTGTAAACCTTATGAAAAAGAAAGGAAATGGGGTAAATGTCAAGGAGACAACATCCCATATCCAGGTTAAAACGACAAAACCTTGTTCAGTTTTATTTCTAATTTTTTGGTCACAGGCTACTTGACTATGTTATATGGTGACGCAAACTTTAACCTGAGTCATTGAAACATAAAATGTAGGTCAGGGTGACCCAATTATCAACTGAAGCTGCATCACCCATTGAACAAAGATGATCGATGTGTTACAATAACCTTAATACAAACTTTAAACTGAGTCATTAAAGCATAAAATGTTGTCAGAGTGTCCCAATATTAATTTGAAGCAGCATCACTCTCAAAGACGCATCCGCTGACCTAAGATGATTGGTGTGCCACGTGTAGTTTCTCAGAAATGAACCATAACGCAAACTTTTACCCGAGTCATTGAAACATAAAATGTAGGTCAGGGTGACCCAATTATCAACTGAAGCAGCATCATCCTTTGAACAAAGATGATTGATGTGCCACAATAACCTTAATACAAACTTTAACCGGAGTCATTGAAGCATAAAATGTAGGTCAGAGTGACCAAATTATCATTTGAAGCAGCATCACTCTCCAAGATGCATCCACTGACCAAAGATGACTGATATGCCACAGGTAGTTTCTCTGAAATGAACTTCAACGCAAACTTTAACCTGAGGTGGGACGAACGGATGGACACTCGGACGGACGGACAGACGGACGGGCGAGATGCTATATCTCCTCCCCAACTTTGTTGTTCGAGAAGATAATTAAACATAGAATAATAGATGTTAAAATCCGTATCATATGCTGTATCAGCAAGAGACCGAGGGTTGAATGCAGCATGTGATACGGATCTCAACATGTATTATAACAGTTTTATCATATATTAAAACAGAGGACTGCTTAATTCCAAAAATACTGTCAAAAATTGAAATCAGTAAGAGAACATGCATGTATTTTGTGTGAATACGGAATGGACGTTATGCGCTATATCACATATTCAAAACGTCTGTATTTACTACTAAACATATGATAAAATTTAGTAACACCCACAAAAACGTTGAGATATAAATATTTGAATCCAAATCAAACCAGATTTTAGCTTACATTTTTTTTTACAAGTAACGTTGGTATTTTGTTATTTATTTACAACCGTATAATCTCTATTTCTGATATGTAAATGGTTTGGTACTAGATATTTAGCAACAAAGATATTGAATATTTATCTTTGGGCAACATTTCTAACAAGGAAGTGCAAAGGTCAAGGTCACAGGTGCATTTTGTGTGACAAGAAAATTGATCGTACAACAAATATGGCTTTTTCAAAATCCTTGCAAAAAAAGACAGATAGCTTTATTATGCCAAATGTGTGAAGAATCTTCGGAAATTAAATATAAATGTCTGACTTGTGAATTATTCATGTGTACTAAATGTTGCAAGATCCACAGGAAAGTCAAATCCTCAGATAGACATAAAATCATGGATATAAAGGACATAGGTCTCCATGCTGCCGAAACAGAGCCAACCCTAGATTTCACCAATATAAACTGTACCCAGCATGAGGATCAATAGTGTTGTTTGTATTGTAAAGTATGTGATGAAGTTGTGTGTCCAACCTGTGTTTCTAAAATTCATAGTTCACATAAAATGGTTGAGATAAAGGAAGGATACCAAATATCATTGAGTAAAATTAAAGACATGAATTCAGAAGTTGAGGCAGACATATTGAAGTTTACGTCAGATGTATCCAAGTTGGATTTTATTAGATCTAGCGAAAGATCACATTATGTTGCCGAAAAAGATAAAATTCTGAATCACGAGAAAGCTGTTAAAGATGCTGTAGAGAAGCATACAAAGAAACTTTTAACTGACCTTGATCGGAAATGGAACAACCTTGAAAGTACCATTACAGACGAAGAAAGATACGCTGTCAAGGTCACAGAAAATTTAGAGGTAAAAAACAAAGAATTGATCCAAATCATGTTTTCTAATAACGCCAATGAGGTTTTAAAGTTAGCATCAGAAGGATACAAAAGGCGGTCACAAAAACCAGTCAACACTACATATCAAAGATTACCGCGTTTTGTTCCAGGGGAAATAAATTCCTCATCCATTGAAACAAGTTTAGGAACATTTAAAGCGATCAAAGAAGACCTTTTGACTAAAGTCAACATACAAGTAAAAGAACAATATACTACAACATTTCCTTATGTCCAATCATTAGTATGCTGTAAGGATGGTTCTGTATGGATAAGTGACTTTACAAATACTAAAGTACAAAATGTAAAACTTTCCCGTGGTTCGATAGACGTCAACAAAACAATAAACTTACGGTCTGCCGACATGGCCTTAACACGGTCTGGAGACCTACTCCTGTCCACACTGGATACAAACCTCAGAATCATTCCACATACCACTGGAGAAGTAAAGGAATCAAAATTCAGTGTATCACCACTGGTAACTACTGGTGTACACGTATCTACCAACAATAAAATTATAGTGGGGACCAAGGAGAAAGGACCAATCTTTCCTGTCAATGGACCCAGACAAGTTATAGTCATGGATATGACAGGAAGACATGAGCAAGTCTATCACCATGACAACAAAAACAAACCGTTAATTGCTTATCCATATAAACTAACTTCTGACAAAGACAATAACATATTTGTAATTGATTGGTTATCTAGGAATTATAATGGTAGGGTGATAGTGTTAGGGCAAGGGGGTGATGTCAGGGGGATATATACAGGTCATCCTGATGTAAATGATACAAAACATTTCTTTAATCCTATGGATATAGTGACCACTCAATCAGACAATGTCATAGTGTCAGATGAAAACAACCACACACTACACATACTGAACAACAGTGTACAATGTGTAAAGTATCTAAACATTGAACAATCATGGATCATGTGGCCTATGTCACTATACATGGAAAACAGGGGGTTCCTGTATATAGGGTGTGATACTAAGAAAGGGAAATATGATGCTAAAATCCATGTGGTACTGTTAATGAAATCTCTGAAATTTTAGATGAAATAAAAACTTACAGGAATCAAGGTTAGTGAAGTGTGATAAACATAATCTTAATAATCTCAGAAATCTGAAATCTTGTCTAGTTTTTATACATGGTCAACAGAGGGTTTCTGTAATAATCAGACATGATACATGTAGTTCGATTATAAATAATAAACTTTTATAAATACATTTGTATGTGTGTGAATCTATCAAGATAATAAACAATGAAGGATATGGAGTGAATGGAGTAAAACCAAGCAATGGTACGATGCTTTAATGCTGTTCTTCATCATAAAGAATGTTTTATACTGCTGAAATCTAAGAAATATTGGGCACAGTAAAAAACAGAACGCAATTAATGATAATGAAAAAACAATATACCGAAGTTAAATGATTTGTCTCTTAATGTACACAAAAAGATAATTATAATTAAAGATTTTTTGTACACCACTATGACAAGAACTGTCACGGAATGGCAGTCAGATATACCCCCGCTTGTTGAACCCTGAATCGTTATGGTGACTGCAAATTTACGTGGGAATGGACACAATGCAGGTGTGGACACAATACGACAGAATGATATAATCCTGAAGAAATAACTTTTCACAAGGGCTCTAATCAAAAAATTTAGTAGTAAGACAAAATTTCGTTGCAACACTTTGAAGTCAATGGAAAAGGTGTTTTTCTCTCAGATTTATTTCATACTATTTACCGTTTGATTTTTTTATTAATTTACATTCCAAGAAATCATTAATTACAGAAGAAATCAATAAAAAGTCGATGTCAAATTATCTCCCATTCCTAGTTACGACCAATAATCACATTCCTTCATCATATTTCCATGTAGTGTCCTTCCTTTGTGTAAAGTTTCATTCAATTCCTTCAAGTGGTTAAAGAATATTTGCCCCCTTTACCCCTTAAGCTTTGTTCGCGAGGAGTATTAAGGAGGTTCGCTCCTCATGTTTTGGGATTTGTCAGATTTTCGGAATACTCAGGTTTTATCCATTTAAAAGCATTATAATTTTTTGCCCATGGACCCCCTTATTTTTTCCATAATTTCATTTTATACATTTTTGTGAGCATTCTGTAAAAATTTCATTGATTCCTATTTATTCTGTCACATTCATTCATGGTCAAACCGTGCTAATGTTAATCCTATGAAAAATCAGAGGAGTTCAGTTTCCCGCCAAATTTTCATTCACTTATATCTCAAAAACGAGATCATCAACCTATCATTTTTTTCACTTAAATTACTTCTTTTTCAATTTTCTAGAAAAAAAATCAAGTTTTTTTTTAATCTCTTTTTCAAATGGAGTAGCGAACCCCCTTAAAACTGAATTCATTTGCCATAAAAGTGATTTATCCTTCATTCCCAAAACCAAGTCAAGACCATTGTAGTTGACAGTTTTTTTTCAGTTTGGATTTCAGGTCTTGAAAAGTCTGTTTCTAACGTTTGTTATATCCCTCATTAGATCTTTTATGAAAATTTTTGTGACTTTGTGGGTCAAACATTTTGCACACATTTAGAGTATGAAAGTAGCAATTCGTTATAATCAAAAAGAAGGAGACCAGTATAAGGCCAATACGAAGCACCAAACTGGTACCAACTGGCTGACTGTGATATGCAGATGCATGTCCAGAGAAAATGTAATGAAAACAATGTAATGGAGGGACAGACAAATGGACAGATGGACAGACAGAGGTAAAACAGTACACCCTTATTCTTGGGGATTATGGTCATTGGAAATTCAGTGTTTATAAAGAATAAAAGTTATATTCCTAAATAAGTTTTATAAGTAAATTCTTATCCACATTAACCAAAGTAATAACAAAGACTTAGGGTTTTATAGTTTTTATTCTGTCAAAACTTTAAATCAAATAGGATTCTGACAAACTTTGATGTCATTTTTTTTTGGCCATTTAGCTAGAAATGAAAACAACTTTTTTCTCAGGTCTCAGATACGACCTATGACAGGGATTGGAATCTTTAAATAAACTTGGTTCGGCCTTAGTCATGTAAAACAGATATCCTGAAAGTTCAGTTAGAATATTACTTACAAATATAATGGAGTTGCAAATTATAAAATGTTGTTTCTGTGAACCTCTACAATCAGTATAACTTGATCCTGCAAACAAGATAACCTACAGTTATGAAGGAGCTTTTCTGGCTCCTTGAACTTTTAAAATCAGTAATATCATAGGTTTTCAATTGCAAACATAATAGGTGAAAAGCTTCATATGGTAGGTAAAATTCTGACAAATTTTGAAAAAAGGAACTAAATCTAAAGAGGTAATGAGATTACTCCTGGACAAACTTGGGTACAAAAACATCAAAGTAGCCATATCTTTTTAAACACTGAAAGAATCAATCTGAAACTATGGGTAATTGTTTTAGCAAACTAAAACATATATGTCTCCCCTTCATATAGCATTTAGACAAACTTTAGATATGCGAGGAGCATAGAGAGGAAACCCAGAAAAACATATCCTTCACTAAACACATATTGTGTTTATATGTTTTTCTTGATCACAAGTGAAAAGTTTTTGTCAACATTTAAGAAAACCCTTTATTTGTCCTTATTAAAATCAAAGGACAAGGTTACATGAAGGTCACTATGTAACATGACTCACATGCTTAATGTCTCAATTCTATGTCACATGAAAAATACTTATTGTAAACACTATAAATGCAATTATTTGACAAAAGATTAATGGCCAAGGTTATATACAGGTCACTATGGGTCGTCAAACATCTCATGATGGTAGACCTTATACTCCAAATATTTTGAACTTAAATTCAACCAAAAGGACAAAGGTAAAGGTCACTATCGTACTCGTCACATCAAAATAGCTATTACCTTTTTTTAAATTCTGACAAATCAATCTGTAGTTGACAAATCTAAATCAGATCTTCTGAGGGACGTAAAAAACAGGCACGGGACAAAAATATCTACAGACAGACAGACAGACAGACAAACAAAGTGAACTCAATTACCCCTTAATTTCATTGGAGGGGTATAAAAATGCTTCTGGCTTTTTGGTCCAACAAGGCTTTCAGTTTTCCTGTTCAATGCTCTGAATTATCATTCAAAAAACTAGAGGCTCAGATACTGAGCCTGAATCGCTCACCTGACAAAGATGCTTTTAAACCATGCCTATGCGGATGACCAAAAATGTTTTTCCTTTAAGGTCTAATGTTAAGCTATGTTCTCTACTGACATCCATGCTTTTGTCAGATTCAATTGAAATAAGAATTCTTTGTTAATATCTTTCCATACATTACTCCAATATAGTTAAGTTAAATTTGCTTTAATGGTTTCAGAGTAGATGATGAAAATGAAGATTTTCCATAGGATCCTAGGTTAAGCCACCATGTGTTTCAAAACAAAATGAGCAATCTTAGCTATGGATCTTCCATACATCATTCCTGTAAAGGTTGGTTGAATTTGCTTCATTGGTTTCAGAGGAGAAGATGAAAAAGTGATTTTCCCATTGGGTCCAATGATCCCATGCTGGCGTCCGTGTTTTTTACCCGATCGGAACGAAATGCACAATCTTTGTTAAGGACATTCCATACTTCATTCCTGCAAAGTTAGGTTACATTTGCTTCAGCGATTTCAGAGGAGAAGATGAAAATGTGATTTTCCCATAGGGTCCAATGTTAAACCTAAGCGCTGGCTGCTATGTTTTTTATCGGATCCACAGGAAATGAGCAATCTTTGTTGAGGACCTTTAGCACATCATTCCTGTAAAGTTTGGTTGAATTTGCTTCAGTGGTTTCAGAGCAGAAGATGAAAAAATAATTTTTCCCATAGGGTCCAATGTTAAACATAAGTTCCGCGCTGGCGGCCATGTTTTTTATCAGATGCATTCAAAATGAGCAATCTTTGTTGCGAACCTCCCATACATCATTCCTGTAAAGTTTGGTTGAATTTGCTTCAGTGGTTTCAGAGAAAAAGATGAAAATGTGATATCCCCATAGGGTCCAATGTTAAACTATATTCCGTGCTGGCGGCCATGTTTTTTATTGGATCAGACCAAAATGAGCAAACTTTGTTGAGGACCTTTAGCACATCATTCCTGTAAAGTTTGGTTAAATTTGCTTCAGTGGTTTCAGAGCAGAAGATGAATTTGTGGTTTTTCTCATAGGGTCCAATGTTTGCTTCAGTGGTTTCAGAGGAAAAGATGAAAATGTGAAAAGTTAACGGACAGACCCCGGATGCCAAGTGATGGCAATAGCTCACACTGACCTTTGGGTCAGGTGAGCTAAAAACTGCTTGACAACAAAATTGTGAAAAACCTACAAAACTGTTTTATTTATTTGGTTTGATAGAAATTAATAACACAGTCACATTGTCTGCACTCAACCGTAACACAGCTTCATTTGCAAGTTTGTTACAAGCCGTTTCACATCGGAGGTCATCTGTACTTTTATCATCTGTTCCTTGAAGGGAGTCATCCTGCAAAAATATGGTTGTTGTTTTTATTTAGCTAAAACACATGAAAGTTGAAATATTTGTACATTCAATTATTAAAAGGATAATGTCCATACCTGCCTTTATGAGATAAGATGTTACATACAAACCATACAGAGTCTGCATACCAATCAATTTGAAGCTGAGAAAAATGAAAAAAAATGTTTTGCTATATTTTGTTACTAAGTCCACCTTTCTTCAAACAGGAAGTACATGTCTGAGAGGACCGACAATATGAGAATCCAAACAACTAATTATATAAAGGCTTAAACAAATTTTAAATCAATCTTTCCAGTAGAAGCTGAGAAAAAATGCATACAGAATTCCAATTCTCACTATATTTTGTAACTAAATCCACCTTTCTTTAAACAGGAAGTACATGTCTGAGAGGATTGACATTACTAGATTCTAATCAACTAATTATATAAAGGCTGCAAACCAAGTTTTTAATCAATCTTTCCAACAGAAGATGAGAAAATGTGATGAAATTCATGTTTCACTTAATTTTGTGCTTAGTGCACATTTTGTCAATCATGAAGTACATGTCAGATTGGAGTGACAATAACATATTCCTCATAACTGATCATATAGAGGCTACATAGTAATTTCAAAATCAACCCTTTAATTAGAAGCTGAAACAAATGAGAAGTAAAATTCACGTTTCACTACATTTTGCAACAACGTCACATTTCATTGAACAAGAAGTACATCTATGACAAGACTGACAAAAGATGTTCCTTACAACTTATTCTATAGAGGTTGCACACCAAGTTTGAAGTCAATCCCACCAGAATACCGAATGGCAGCCAGTTATACCCCCGCTAATTGAACCCTGAATCAACATGGCATGTGTAAATTTAAGAGTGTGTGGACACAATAAATATGTGGAAACAATACATGCTTGAGATGTATCCTCTTATAATATCACAGTTATGGCGTGTTTGTCCGTGTCAGAATTTCTAATACGTTTACTACTTCATTTATTTTTTCAATTTGGCTGTTCAATATTTTCATTGTTTTTACTAAAATGTTATAATCTGTACACACTACTATTTTTGCCCTTTCAACAAAAGTTACACTGCAAGGTTTGCCTAGTAGCTACTGCTAGTAGTCTCTTGTGATTTCATGTTTATGTCCATATATTTAGTTTTTTCAGTTTCATTTTTTTCACATTTGACTCAGTCCTGTTGCCAACTGAATTCTACTGCTGTTACCATTGTTTTTGGATTAATCACATTGGCTATAGGGGGAAGGTTTGGGCCCAATAAAACTAGTTTAACCCCGCTGCAGCAGGTTTGCGCCTGTCCTAAGTCAGGAAATTTATTTAGCCTTTGTGTGTCTTGTCTTTTAGTTAGTTTACTTTATGTCTATAGTAGTCTAGGATGATGTTTATTTCGCTGAACTTGATTACTCTTTATTCAGGGGCCGACTCCCACCTGCCGTTGGCTGAAGGGTTTTCTCACCGTTCATTGAAGATCTTATGGTGGCTTTGAGTTGTTATTATTGCCTCTTTGACACATTCCCTGTTTCCCTTCTTTTTTCTATTTGTCCTTCTTCAGGTTATTTTTTGTCCTTATTTTTGTCTTTCGTCAGGCTACTTAATGACAATATTTGAAGGCATACATTGCCCAATTTTACTTTTTTCTCATTGACCGCACCCAACATGTGTTGCTTCAATGACATATTTTAGGTGCCATCGATGTTGCTCAACATTTTTATTCTCTTCTTGTAACCCTGGTGCTTTCAGTTGGATAACCCTGAGCATAGCCCAAGTTAGCACTCCATGGGGAGCAAGAGAGTGACCTTGATATAATTTTTGTCAAGAATACTGCTTAAGTGCACGCTAGGGGCCTTCTTGATCTCGCTTGAGGGGGTGAATATTGTTCACCTCTAGTTAAAGACCTTCAGGCAACATCAAGATGTAGACAGGAATAAAAGCCCTGTCCTTGATAAACTAGAGTTTTCTATGTATTGTGTGCCTTTTTGTCACATGTACATTCCCTCCATATCCTTTCATTTTTCCTATGTATGGACACATTGATATACCTCCCCCTTTTTACAAGAAAATATTAAAAGATGAATTATCTCCCCTTCAGCAACCATATTACTTCATGCACATCTTCAGGTGGTGTACTACAACTGTGCAACATTTCATTGATATCCAAAAATCAGTTTAGGAGAACATGCACTGACAAGGTTCGTCCTCCCCTTTTGCCAGAAAATATTCAAAGACAATTTATCTCCCCTTCAAAATTTCAGAAAGCAACCATATTACTTCACGCACATCTTCAGGTGGTGTACTACAACTGTGTAACATTTCATCAAAATCCAAGCAGCCATTTAGGAGAACATGCACTGACAAGGTTAGTTCCAGAAAATATTCAAAGACAAATTATCTCCCCTTCAAAATTTTGGGCAGCAACCGTATTTCTACATGCACATCTTCAGGTGGTGTACTATAACTGTGTAACATTTTATCAAAATCAAAGCAGCCATTTAGGAGAACATGTGCTGACATGGTTCGTCCTCCCCCTTTTCCAGAAGATATTCAAAGACAAATTATCTCCCCTTCAAAATTTCAGGTAGAAACCATATTACTTCATGCACATCTTCAGATGTGTACTACAACTGTGTAACATTTCATCAAAATCCAAGCAGCTGTTTAGGAGAACATGCGCTGACAAGGTACATGGACAGACAAACAGACAGATGGACGGACAGACAGGGTGATTTCTATAAACCCCCAAATTTTGTTTGCGGGGGGTATTAAAAGAGACAGAATTTTTTTTTAGAAGAATGGACAAACAGGAAATGTAATCCAGTAAATGCCACTTTAATATTTGACCTCCCAACTCCCAACTCAATCAGATATCATTCAGTTAAAGTTAAGGTATAAAATAATGCAAATCTGACAAGAAGTTAATACCAATCTTTGATCAAGGGACGAAATTGGTACATAGTCACATAAAACAATGACATTCCATCATCCACCTGACATCACTCATTTTATTTTCAACAAACATGTGTAACATTCCTGACATTTTGATCATAACATACCTCCAATATTTTATTTGTGAAATTTATACAGTCATCTGCTTCAAAAGTCTTCCATAAGCCATCACAGGCCAATACAATATATCTATAAAGTACCAAGTAAAATTTATCTGTCTGCTCCAAGTCATGCTTTTATATACAGTAGGTTTATATTAACAATTCCTGATTTGTGTCAGTATTTCAGTATTGAGTTATTAGTAAAATGTATTTAAGGGTACTGTATGTATCAAACATGAACACCAGAGGCTCCCAGGAGCCTGTATCGCTCACCTGGCTTTCAGTTGCCACATTCAAGCTCACATTGTAAGTTATACAGTTGAACTTCAGTCCCTCAAACTTTGGTAGTTTGAACACCACCAATATCTTGAACAGTATTTTAAGTCTCATCATGTTTTACTATATTTCTTTGTTGGACTTTTTTGACAAAAATGTTCTTACTCAGGACCACTTTTGACACTAGTTTTAAAGTTGAGACATCACTTTGTAAATGGCAGTCAATGGCAATTATCAATACCTATTTGGAAACCAAAATTCATTGAAATCAGACAATGTTGAATTTTCCCGCCTTTTTTGGCGGCCATTTTGAAAATGGCGGTCAACAAACAACTTTCAACACTGGTTTTGAAGTCCCAACATCAATATCTATTTGGAAACCAAATTTCATTGAAATTGAACTATGTTGAATTTCCCCGCCTTTTGTTGGCAGCTATTCAATTTTCAAAACCAGTTTTGAAGTCCACACAGCATGGCAAACATTTTATCAATTTACACTAAACCTTCATCTTCTAAAGTTTTCAAAATAAAAGTGAAAAATGTGAAAATTTTGAAAATTCAATGAAAAAAGGGCAATAACTCCTACAAGGGTCACTGGATTTTCTTCAAAATTTCAGGTCAGGAAGATCTTAATATGCTGAACCTTTTTGCAATTTACACTTGACCTCTATCTGTTACACTTTTTGAAATAATAAATAAAGATGCAAAAATTTTTGAAAATTTTACGGAAAAGGGGCTATAACTCCCAGATGGCCCCCTTGTGCCCCTCATAGCTTGGAAAGGAAACATGTTATCAAAACTCTAATGGTGCAGCACTAGTTTATTTTTCACAAAATTATATAATACATAAGGAATCCACTGCAAAAAACTGCATCAAAATCGGACTTAAAATAAAAAAATTACAATTTTGAAATTTGCCCCTTTTGGGCCCCATTTATCTCGTTAGCCGTACATGCCACATGAAATCCGTTGGTATACTCCAGATTGGAAATTTTCTAAGGAGTACACAGAAAGAAACCCCATCAAAATCCGATAAATAATAAACATTCGACAGTCAAGTTTGTGTAAACACCAAATTTTGCCCAGCAGTTTCAGAGGAGAAGATTTTTGAAATTGTTGGCGGACGACAGTCAACGACGGACAATGGATGCAAAGTGATGGCAAAATCTCACATGGCCTTTCAGGTGAGCTAATAACTGAAATGTTGTTGAAATGTATTTGGGCTATTAATGCTATTTGAAATCAAATTGATCTATATAGCAAACAATAAATATGGCAGTGGCTGTGTGCTGTTTTGATCTTCACTATAAAAATTTCATATCCTTAATCAGTATATTTCTCTACCTCACAAGTTCTGAAACAGATTTAAATCAAAAGTGAACTTCAATCTTGACAATTATGTATAAAAATGGTCCAATTTGGAAAGGAGCACTATATTTTGAAGGTTTGTGAATAGTCTTAATATTTTCAGTTAAGGATCTTAAGTGCTTTTATTAACTTCTTTGGAAAATAGACAATCGGAATAAATAAACAGCTCTGGTTAACAATACTTGGTCAAATATTCTGATATTGAAACGTCTTACCACAAGAATTACATGTGTGATCATATATGGAATATAGGACAATTTGTTTTTAAGAAAGACTTTCATAAGGCCAGTATCAAGTGTGCCGGTTAGGGCAAGCTTGATATGCTAGGCCGTGATAAAAAACATATCGAAAACAAAATGTCCTGTACTTCTTTCATCAGTAATTTATAAAAAGGATAAATAGAACTCTATATTAAATTAAAACTAGAGCATGTCGAAACTGGCGTTGTGGGAAGGGCCCCACAATTTCAATACTGAAACTCTGGGCAAAATCAAAAATCAGATGAGTGTGGATTCAACTTATGTTTGACATACACAGTAATTTGCTGGATACAGTGATTTCTTGAACTTTACCAAACTATATCATTTCTTAGCTTCAGACTAAATATCAAGTCATTTAAAGTTCAAAATCAACGTATCAGCAAAACAGAAAGTAAATCAGTGACAAACCTATAAGTCACTCACACAATACAAATCTTCACACCAAATTTCAAACCATTCCCTAATGTAGAAGCCAATTAATCTGTGATGAAAATTTCGTTGATAGTAAAAAATCAAAGTATCGGCAAAACAGGAAGTGGATGCCTGACAATGTTGAAAATTGCTTACACAATACAACTCATTATTATCAAGCTTCAGACCAAATTTCAAATCATTCCCTATTGTAGAAGCGAAGAAATCTGTGACGAAAATTTTGTTCATAGAAAAAAATCAAAGTATCAGCAAACAGGAAGTGGATACCCGACAAACTTGAAAATTGCTTACACAATACAAGTCATCAGTTCCAAGCACCAGGCCAAATTTCAAATCATTCCCTATAGTATAAGCCAAGAAATCTGTGACGAAAAATTTGTAAAAAGTAAAAAAATCAAAGTATCGGCAAACAGGAAGTAGAAGTCAGACAAACTTGAAAATGGCTTAAACAATACACCTCATCATTTCCAAGCTTCAGACCAAATTTCAAATCATTCTGACTTATACAAGCCAAGAAATCTTTGACGAAAATTTCTTTCAGAGAAAAAAATCAAAGTATCGACAAACAGGAAGCGGATACCCGACAAACTTGAAAATTACTTACACGATACAAGTCATCATTTCCAAGCTCCAGACCAAATTTCAAATCATTCCCTATTGTAGAAGCCAAGAAATCTTTGACGAAAAATTTGTTAAAGTAAAAAAATCAAAGTATCGGCAAACAGGAAGTTGAAGTCCGAAAGACTTGAAAATTGCATACACAATACAACTCATCATTTCCAAGCTGTAGACCAAATTTAAAATCATTCCCACTTATACAAGCCAAGAAATCTTTGACAAAAAAAATTGTTGACAGACGGACAGATGGACAGACAGACGGACAGACAAAGTGAAAACTATAGGGCACCCGCATCTCGATGCGGGGCCCTTATACTGTAAACCAAGAAATTTTCGCGGCAGTTTTATTTTCGCTATTTTCACGTCCGAAATGGAAGCGCGAAAATAAAAGGGCATGAATATACTTATTTATAATTGAAGTCAATGGTCAACAATTTGGCAGCGCAAATTCAAAACTGTGCGAACTAATATCCTGTAAATAAACCACGAAATAAAGACAGCGCGAAAATTTCCCGGTTTACAGTTACTGGAAATTCATATCTAAGATTGGTTAATATATTGGTAAGTGTAATTATTAATCTGCAAGCTTCATTCAACGTATGACACGTGTGAAAACATCAAATAGCTTACACATGGGCAGCACGCATCTGACGTCTTCACAGTAAGCTAATAATTTCTTGATAATGTCAAGTTCAGTGATAGTGACTATCAGATCTTATCAGTCACTACTACTGTATACAGGGAAATTTTCCCAGCAGTTTTATTTTTGCAATAATGAATGAAGCGCAAAAATTAAACTGTCGCGAATATTTTGGTGCAATTTGGTGATTTAATAGCTTGGCTGAAAACTATGAATTCAAGACTGCGCAAAATGAAATCTATTTTGAAATGACAAAAAAAGAAAATTTCAGTAAATTTCAAAGGAAATGCATACAATTTACTGACACTTAGAAACAAAAAACTTTTCATATATGGTGAAAAATTAAAAGAAAACAAACTCTTTGTAAACAATTATGAAATTGGCCTACACACTATGGTTTCCATGAGAAATTAATTCAAACTTTTTCTGCAGAAATTTTCAACATAATATGTCTTGCAACAGATATTTGTAAAATAGCTTACCTATCATTATCTGTGAGTTGACATTTCTTTACATCAGGGATACACGACACACCATGATTTTTATATGGTCCATCCCCTATAGATCTAGATACTTCTAAAGTTCCCATTACTCTTCCTTCCCTGTGAAAAAAAAAACATGTTTTATTCACCAAAAATTTGTTTTGGGAATGATATCATTATTACCAGTACAATCAAAAATGTATAGAACAAAATAGGTAATTATAAATTATGCCTAGTAAGGCTTAAAATACATGGAGTTATTGGTACCATTCCAAGAATAGCCAATGAATGCGTGCAACCCTTATTTCACATGTGATCCTTGTATGATATTATTTTATATTCTGCTGAAGTGAAATATTGGGGAAAATCCTGCAATTTGATTGGCTTACTTGCCAGGGGATATGAGACTGTATCCCTGTGGTAGCAAAATCACACTATTTAAATGCTTTATAATGAAAAAAATGTTGCACTTCTAGCAGAAAATAATAGTTATTTGGGCTTTACAGGGGATACAGGTTCATATTCCCTGTCTGTGTCCTCTATCCCCTTTGCCTTACAGCTCAGAGGATATAAAACACAGACAGGGAATATGTACCCATATCCCCTGTGAAGATTCCTGAATAACATAATATTACTGCCGTATAATATCACCTTTATTTTGTGAATAAATACATGTATATACTAACTTAACATGTCCACCAGCCTTCTGTATCCTCATCCTCTCTTCATAGATGGATGGGTTGTGAACTGTCGTTAAATGTATTGCTGAACATTTCTGTGTTTCTTCTTTATATCGACAAAGGAATGCCTGTATAATACAGAATAATCATGTTTTTATATTTTCAAAAAAAAAAAGATAAATGCATAAACAAACATAATATGGACAGTGGTCTGGTGGTAAGAAGTCTAGCTGTAATGGGTTTTAAACATGATTATCGTAAGAAAACTGGACAGAGAAACAGGAGGTTTGGGTGCCCAAAAACAGGTTCAACCCTACAGATTGCTGTTGCTAGTGTTGCTACTAAGGGCTATTCCAGTAAAAATGTCTCCCAGGGGCAGAACACACATGAAATTCAGGGGAACCACCAAAAAGATTAAAATTAAGGTAAATGTGTATGTTATATCCAGGTGTTTTAAATTTTATCCCCACCAACAACATTTTTTTCCTAGGCGTTCTGCCCCCGCAGACACTTTTTTCTGGAATAACCCTAAGTATGGCTGCCCAGATTTCCTATCAATGTTAACAATTGTCTTTTATTTTTCATTTGTGTTTTTGTTGTTCAGTTCTCTCATGGATTGTGGCCTGTGGTGGTAATTTTCAGACATAGGAGTTGTCTCCCGTTATCTTTTTTATCTAATATACCATATAAGTGATTATTTTCATAATTTTTTATTGATTTGCGGTTTTCTTAGCACGAAAATATAATTGATTTGCGGTTTTCTTAGCACGAAAATATAATTTGTATGACACTTTATAAAGTAAATAATATAAGAAATCATAAATATTACAAAACCCCCAGAAATATTTTCAAGTAATTTTGAAAGAAATTGCGAAATTTGGGATACAGTAAATAACCAAATAAACCGTATATTGACTCCATCTATTAAATCTGTAAAATGGACTTGAATTCTGAACTTTGTCAAATTAATCTGAAATAAGCCATGCTAGAAACTAGTGATGTTCCGATGATCGATTATAATCCATAATCGATTGATTTTCAACACAAAATCCATTAATCAATTATAATTTTCAACTAGAGTAATGACTGTTGGAAACGACAGTGATAACAGCACCCCCTGTTTGACACTGAAAACAGATATAGATCCTGGGTATAATTTTTCTTAACATTTTTGAAATTAAACTATTGACAGTCAATTTTTACAATAAGGAATTAAAGAATATATGGTTGTTAGGCAGAATTCCAAAAAAATAAGTAGTCTTTGAGACTTTCAGGAATTTAACCAAACTTGGAATCTTATATTTTGGAAATCAAATTGATGAAATGTTTCTTCTAATTCTAATAAATTTCTTAACTATGGTTTCAATGTAAAATTTCGAAAAATTAGTGGTCTTTGACAATTTCAGGAAATTTACCAAATTTGGAATCAAATATTTTTCAAATTCAATTCGTAAAAATGATTGCCCTAATGGAAACAAATCCTAAAAGTTTGGTTGCTAGGTAGAATTCCAAAAAATATGTGGTCTTTGACACTTTCAGGAAATTTACCAAAATTGGAATCAAATATTTTTGAAATTCAATTGATGAAAATAATTGCCCTAATGGAATCAAATCCTAACAGTTTGGTTGCAAGGTAAAATTCCAAAATATACATGGTCTTTGACACTTTCAGGAAATTTACCAAAATTGGAATCAAATATTTTTGAAATTCAATTGGTGAAAATGATTGCCCTAATGAAAAAAAATCCTAACAGTTTGGTTGCTAGGTAGAATTCCAAAAAATAAGTGGTCTTTGACACTTTCAGGAAATTTACCAAAATTGGAATCAAATATTTTTGAAATTCAATTGGTGAAAATGATTGTACTAAGTGAAACAAATCCTAACAGTATTGTTGCTAGGTAGAATTCCAAAAAAATAAGTGGTCTTTGACACTTTCAGGAAATTTACAAAAATTGGAATCACATTTTCGAATTCTAAGATTTCAGAATTTTTATTTTTTCCAAATACTTGCCAAAATATAAGATTATATGCCAAAATGTCCAAAAATATCAGTCTTTGACATTTTCAGGAAATTTACCAAAGTTGGAACCGGAATCAAAATCCTGAAAGCTTATTGCCCATCTACAGACTCTGCAACAAAATTAAATCCATAAATCCAAAAATGTAGGATAAGTTTGCGTCGCATGCCATATGTGTCACAATCCACATTTTGTGGTCTTTGTCAAATCGACATCTTGGGGCCTCTTGTTTGCATCAAGATAAATATCAAAAATCCGAAAGCTTATTGCACATCTACAGACTATATGCAACAATTCTACAACAAAATTAAAACCCTAATTCCAAAAATGTAGGAGGAGTTCGCGTCGCATGCCACATGTGTCAAAATGGACATCTTGGGGCCTTTTGTTTGCAACAAGACCAATATCAAAAATCCGAAAGCTTATTGCACATCTGCAGCATATATGCAACAGTTCTATAACAAAATTAAAACCCTAAATCCAAAAGTGTAGGAGGAGTTTGTGTCGCAAGGATGTGTGACGGACAGACGAACGGATGGACTGACGGACATACAGACGAACGGACGGACAGACGAGGCCAACAACAATATCCCTGAACTTTCATTCGAAAGTGCGGGGATAATAATCCATAATTGGATGCCAGTTAAATTTTGCAGAAAATTAAACATTTTCCAAGAAAAGGTATTTTTTCTGTCTGATAATACTAGAATAGGTGAAGAATAAGTAACAAAATTGTTTGTCAGAAGTGGAATTTTCTTAATATAGCATATTGTTTAGAATTGTTCTCAAAATATTGTATTGTTGTATGTCTCATGTATGGGGAATGCAACAGGTCATATACATAATGGATTTTCAAATGGACAGTGAAAATCAATGTTTTAATTTATGCGATACAAAAGCACAACAAACAAGGCTAAAACTAAACTCTATAAGCACTATAAAGATATCCAATTTTAATCTATAATTGAATCGGAAGGTACATCCGATTAATTGATTATGATTTTTTATCTGATTCTCAACACTACTAGAAACTTCATATTATAAGCTGCTCGCAGGTCAAACGAAAGTGTACAAATATTGTGTCACCTGTGACAAATCTTAAACTGAAAGCATGACATATGCACAAATGTAGACAAGTAATTTTAGCGATGACTTATTTTGCAAATCACTTGGAGTCAATTTTGCAGAAAATCACTTTTGAGCTCCAGTTCATTCTTCATTTAAGCAAATAACATCCAAAGGCAAGTTCGCAACAATTTAATTTTGCAATATTTTTTCTCTTAGTGAATTTACAGAAAACCTATTGCTAAAGAGTAGAAGTTGGTATACAGTACATGTATTTGCAGGCAGAGATTGCAAAGTTTTCTGAATGAAAAAGAAAGGGAATCGGGTAAATGTCAAGGAGACAACATCCCATCTCCAGGTTAAAACAACCCAAAACAAAGCATCTAAGGGTCACCGTACAGTCTTCAATACAGTGAAGAACCTCACACCATATAGCATGCCCTAAATAGCTTTTATTGTCTGACTGTTTTGTGAAAGATACCTATTTGACATTTCTGATAAAGACTTTACCCTGTATTGACCCAGTGACAGTGTGATGGGTGCTGTATACAGAGCAGGACAAACTTGCCCTTCCAGAGCATCAGTTATCACTCTGTGTTTTTTAAAATTCACACTGTTAGTGCTTTAGTTTTGAGGTTGGTATTTGTGGTGTTTATGTGTTTTTTCTGTGTATTGCGTCTTTGTCTTCCATCTTCTGGTGTTCTTGTTTTTTCATTATCTCTGGACTTTGATTTATGTATTCTTGTACTTTGTTCCTTTGGTATTCTACTACCGTTCAGGAGAATTTTGGCATTCAGCAATTACACAGAAACCAGAGGCTCCCAGGAGCCTGTATCGCTCACCTGGCTTTCAGTTGCCACAATCAAGGTAACATTGTAAGTAATACAGTTGATCTTCAGTTTCTCAAACTTTCATAAAGTCTGATCATGTTTTACTATATTTCTTTTTAGGCTTTTTTGACAAAAAACGTTCTTGCTAAGGACCACTTTCAACACCAGTTTTGAAATCGAGATGTCATTTTGTAAATGGCAGTCAACAAAGTGTTTTTTCTCACCTTTTTGGGAATGGGTCCGGGTCCCTTTAAAGTGGGAAAATTTTCTGTATTTGGGAAATAAAAAAATGCATTATCTGAGGTGTTCTATTCATTTCTTTATATCTGCAACCAATTAATTAAATAACACCATTATAGAGAGTATTCCAAACATTGTTTACATTGTAAAAAGGCCAATTTCAAACATTGACCTTGGTTAAATTTATATTTAACTAATGGCAGTGCTAGATTGGGAAAATTTGTCCTGTTTTGGGGAAAATATGAGTATATTTCCAATTGGGACTGGGTCCTATAAACGGACCCAAATTTGATAGAAAAAAAAACACTGCAACAAACAATTTTCAACATCGGTTTGAAGTCGCAACATCAATATCTACTTGGAAATCAAATTTCCTTGAAATCGGACAATGTTGAATTTTTCCGCCTTTTTTGGGGGCCATTTAACAAATGGTGTCAACAAACAATTTTTAACATCAGTTTTGAAGTTACCACATCAAGACCAAAATGTTGAATTTCCCCCGCCTTTTTTGTCAGCCATTTCGAAAATGGCGGTCAACGAACAATTTTCAACACTGGTTTTAAAGTCTCAACTCAATATCTATTTGGAAACAAAATTTCATTGAAATCGGACAATGTTGAATTTTCCCGCCTTTTTTGGCGGCCATTTTGAAAATGGCTGTCAACAAACAATTTTCAACATCAGTTTTGAAGTGGCCACAGCATTGCAAACATTTCATCAATCTACACTTAACCTTCATCTTCTATAGTTGCGGAAATAAAAGATGAAAAATACGAAAATTTTAAAAATTTGGTGAAAAAAGGGCAATAACTCCTACAAGGGTTTATGGATTTTCTTCAAAATTTCAGGGTGGGTAGATCTTGATATGCTGAACCTTTTTGCAATTTACACTTGACCTCTATCTGTTACACTTTTTGAAATAAAAAATGCAAAAATTTTGAAAATTTAACGGAAAAAAGGCTATAACTCCGAGATGGGTTTTCAGATTTACTTCAAACTTGCACAGTGGATAGATCTCATCATGCTGATCATTTTTACTTCTGTCAGATTTTTGATATCTGTAACGGTTTTTGAGTTATTAGCCAAAAACTGCAATTTACCCCTATGTTCTATTTTTAGCAATGGCGGCCATGTTGTTCGACAGAGGGACAAACTGAACATCAGTTTGAGAAGCCATACCCTGATGATGATTCAGGCCAAGTTTGGTTTAATTTGGCTTAGCGGTTTCAGCGGTTTCAGAGGAGAAGATGTTTGAAATTGTTGATGGAAGGAAAGACGACGGACGCATAGTGATGGCAATAGCTCACATGGCCTTTTAGTCAAGGTGAGCTAAAAAGAAGGGAAACGGGGAATGTGTCAAAGAGACAATGACCCAAAGGGGAGTAATAACAACTCAAAGCCACCATAAGATCTTCAATGAGCGGTGAGAAAACCCCACAGCCAACAGCAGGTCGGAGTCGGCCCCTGAATAAAGAGTAATCAAGTTCAGCGAAATAAACATCATCCTAGATTCCTATAGACATTAAGTAAACTAACTAGAAAAAAGACAAGACACACAAAGGCTTAATAAATTTCCTGACTTAGGATATGTGCATACCTGCTGCGGCAGGGTTAAACTAGTTTTATTGGGCCCAAACCTCCCCCCTATAGCCAATGTGATAAATCAAAAAACAATCGTAACAACAGTAAAATTCAGTTGGCAACAGGATTGAGTCAGTTGTGAAAGAACTAAATATACGGACATAAACATGAGATCACAAGAGACAGTGACTTTGTTACCTTTTTTCAAAGCTACCTCTACCTTTCAGTTTGGGAAATTTTATCGCAGTATTTTCAAAATTGGGAATTTTTTTTATAACAAAATACTACAAAAATATTAGCAATTTCAATGGAAATTTTGGCCTGAACTCTCTCTGAGGCCTTCCAGTAATCTCACTGAATGAGGCCCTACTGACATGACTGCTTTTGTAAGAAAGTGTTTACTATTCAGACCACTATGCTTGCCTAAAATACCCCCTTTTCTGTGTGAAAAATAAAGCCATTGATAACTATTTAAAAAGTTTGCATCATTAAACCTCCATTGATCTGTTGTACTATAAGGACATTAGGACAATAAATAATGAAGATTCAATATTAACCCTTGTTCACTGGGTTTTTGATGATCAGGTTTACTATTTTGGGCTTTAGGGAAGAGGTTTTATCAATATCAAGTTCAACAAATTCATGTCAAAATTTTACAAACTCTGAAATAAATTTTGTAGGGGCCAGTATTTTGTTATCCTTGGCTTTATTGTATAAGTTTTGTTTTTAAATACCCATTTTTATCACGTTTTGACAACTTTTTTGTAAAGAAATTGCTGTTGGGACACATTTGGTACAGTATATTGTAGGGAAAAGAAACCAACTCTTTTTGTAACAAAGGCTCTCAAGAGCCTGTGTCGCTCACCTGGGACCTGCAGCACTATAATTCCAAATTGATGGTCCGCCTTTGGTGGTGTATGTACATAAGAATCAGAAACTTTTTATAAAATTTAATTAAAATTGTTCAAGCAGTTTCAGAGAAGATTTTTGAATGCAGTTTCCAAACTTAAGGGACTAAGTTAATCTACGTTCCCTGCTGGCAGCTATTTAACATAAAACTTTGAAGAGGGTCACATAAGGACTATCATATCAAAATTCTACTGAAATTGTTCAAGCAGTCTCAGAGGAGAAGATCTTTTTATGCATTTCCCACTGGGTCCAATGTTAAACTATGTTTTGCTACTGGTGGCCATGTCGGCAGACGGATCAGCACCAAAGTAACAAGCTTGGTCAAATCAAAATCTCACAAGTTTCATTTATGCAATGTTTAAATTGAATCCATTCAATGGTTTTCCATGATATCTTTGTATGCATTTCCCCATTGCTGGCAGCCATGTTGGATGATGGATCAGAACTGAAGTAACAACACTTGGTCAGCTTCTCATAAGCAAAGTTTGGATTACGCAGTTCTCTAGAAGAAGATCTTTTGTTAACTTAAGTTCACAGCTGGTGACACTTGGTCAGCACCTGACAGGCGTCATTCTAAATCCATTTAGCAGTTCTCTAGAAGATCTTTGTGTGCATTTCCCAGAGGGTCCAATGCTGTCCGCATGTAAGATGACAGATTGGCACCAAAGTAATAACACTTGGTCAGCACCTCATAAACATCATTCATGCCATGTTTGGTTCAAATCCATTCAGTGGTTCTAAAGTAAAAGTTCTTTGTATGCATTTTCCCATAGGGTCCAATGTTAAAATTAAGATCCCCGCTGGCGGCCATGTTGGATGATGGATCGGCACTAAAGTAACAACACTTCGTCAGCACCTCATAAGCATCATTCATGCCAAGTTTCGTTCAAATCCATTCAGTGGTTCTCAAGAAGAAGTTCTTTGTATGAATTTTCCCATTAGGTCAAATGGTAAACTAAGTTCCCCGCTGGCGGCCATCTTGGAAGCGGTAGGAAAACTTGAATGTGTTCAATAAAATATAG